>JBAJFG010000294.1:0-185350 GCA_037903475.1 Ancylostoma caninum | reverse complement strand
AATTCGTTCTTGAAATGTTGCACGCAAATAAAACTCTTGTACTTTGCATGCAATTTTCGTGCCATTCGATGTCCTTCCCGCCGCAAGAAGTGCCTGGGCGGTGGAAATGGACACTCATTTGTGGATTTCCTCCCTCCTCATTCGGGCTGTTGGCATGTTTGTGGATATGTTTGAATGTGAAGTACCCATCTATGGATCCTCTCGAATTTTGAAGCCATGGATAACACATCCACATCTCCTCTTAATCAGTTTTCCCCTTCAGTTTCGACTCGTTGTAAAGACTGCGTTGAAATTATTGCTGGTGTTCATCGAGTACAACGACAACAACGCTCTACTGGTGCTGGCGGCAATTTCTGCAGTGGATCGAGCAAAAGGTATGAATTTTCCATTTTTCTGGATTATGAGGGTCACCCATGGATACTTGAACGTTCCCACGAAAGCGTCGGGGCGAGTTTTCCAGGCAAAAATTTATTCATTTTATCTCAAAACTTAGTCACATATGTAGAAGAGAAAGTGGACCTTAGAGGCGGGGAAAGACCACCAATTATAGCACGAAAAACTCGTCCATCCTTTGCCAGCAGCAGGGTCACGACATTTCTGGGAACGTTCTTGGATCTCCGTAGAGGTTTACTCCAATGTCGAGTGAAGCTTAAGTAAATTTTTAATGTTTTTCCGGCTTTCGTGAGTCTATACTTTTTAAGCAGGGTTTTCATAGTTTTCTGGACTACTCGGATTCAGTACTGCAATTCAGGTGCATAATGTGAGTTGTTCTCTGGATTTCTCCCCCTCCATCCGTCTTCCTCTCTCCTTTTGATTTTTTTGTATCTATATTGGAAATTCTTCTTTTTTTGTGTATAATCATCCAGCCCCATTTGGGTTCTATTTAAAATTGCTAAAGAGAGACGTGGAAGGGTGAAGAAGTACAGAAAATGACGGGTGTAAGTCATTCAAACAATCCATAAAATCCGAGCAAGCTATTGGACCTTTCACTTTTTTACAGCTCACTCAATTCTCACATTTTCCATGGAAATCGCACCCATTTCCATAGCTGCTTCCCTCTTCCAGGATTTATCCCTTGAATTCGTTTACCAGTATCGAAAGTGGAGTTATTGCCACCTTATTTCACTAATGTCCATTTAGGCCAACAAGATTGGAGTGCACTGATGAAGGTGATCTCAGAGAAGGACTCTCCAGATCCAGAAACTCTAGTGTATGGAATGACCGTCATCAACAAAACACTCAGGGGAATTCCAGATAGTGTAAGTGGACAGCTTCTTCCCTCTGGAACACTTCCTTAGTGTTTCACTTTCATGGACGAGTTGTCGCAGGTCATGTCTGGCTATACGGGGCTGTAATCCACCTTTTCTCTCTTTTTTTTGGGAAAAATATGCGTCAAATTTGTGCATTCAAAGCAAAAACGTTATTTTTTGGAAGGAATGCGGATTTCTAATCTATGCTCTGATTTTATGTCTTATCTTATTCTATTTTTCTGACTATCCGAATGAACCATTGAGTGTGAATAAATGAACAAAAATATTAAATTGTTCCTACAAAAATTTTCCGAACAGATCATAGACCATATGTAGTGTTCTTCAGGATTACACAAGTGCATATTTCCTGGATTTGGTGCTATCGAACAGTTCTAAGTTATGCTAAAGTCATTTTTTCTGAGTTTATTATTATGGAAATTTTCCACTCTACCAGCAAAATCCATGAAATTGATTTTTGGCACTTTGCACAAATTTTACACAATTTTTCCTTTTCTACCAATTGATAATCATAGTGCGATTGATGAATAATACGACTGAATGCCGTACTTTCTTCTTTTTTTCTCATTTTTGACCTTGTTTTGATCTTTCAGTCTCTTGATCTCCTAATCTCTTGATCCCTCTCCCCTTCCAGGATACCTACTACGACGCCGTGGATACCCTAGAAATGCTGGGAATGGAAGACGCGATGAAATGCATGATCAAGCTGGGAAACCCCGAACTGCTCGAGCAGTGTCGCATCTACGAACGGGAGCTGAACAAGGAGGACGAGCGAGCGGAGAACAGCGACGACGACGTCAACGCCAGGATGAGGTGAGATTTCAGAAGCTTCTAGAAGATTCGCCGTTTCCGCTCCAGCGCTCAGCTGGCATTTCTTGCAGCCACCCGCGCCGCGCATATCTTGCCCGTACCATCTAATTCCTTGTCTCTTTGTCGAGTCTCGTTTTCACTTGGGTAACCGGCTTGGCTACACGAGAGAACTCCCGTATGGGGAAAGGAGATTTTGAGAGAAAAAATCTAAAAAAAAGATTTTTGCCACGTTTTTGTTAACTAATGTTTTGTACGATGATTTTGAGTGATTTTTGCATGTTGATTTCTTTGCAGTTGTGTGCTAACCACACTGTTTATCTGTTCATCACCCTGATTTGCATGAAAAATTCAGACCCTCCTCAGCTGCGGTGCTTGCGGCTCGTCGACGGACCAGTCTTCCAAATGTCAACACGTCGTCGCCCCAGAAACCCGGCACCACCACCCCGTTGCTGCCACGGGTGGACGAAACTCCTCCGGTACAACCGACCTCGTCGTTCCGGCCCAACCCGCCGCCCAGCTTCCCAACACCGTCCTACTCACCCCCCGCGGAAAACACATCTACCCCCTATCGCCCGACGAATGGCTGGTCCTACAGCGCCATTCCGCCACGACCCGCCACCAACGGCTACGCCAATCACGTCGATGGCGCGGGGGCGGAGGAACCGTCCAAAGCCGACGAGTTCTCCAGAGGAATCCGGGAGCGGCAGGAGTTCACGGATCCCGAGCCAAGAGCTGCTTCCCACGTGGGCGGCGGCGACCCCGATTCCGCCGGCGGTTTGGTCCGCTCTGCCAGCATGGATAGGTGTGTTGTGCATGGTTTGATTTGTTTGTTTACCTGATTAGTTGATTTTTTTTTTGGTTCTAACACAATGAGATGAAGAAAAAGATTTGCTCTGCTGTAGAATGTAAAATAACCCAGAAATTCTTGACCCAAGTATGAACAGGGCTCTAAATCCTGATATCTCAGAGCCCCGTCTCAACAAGCGATCCATGACAATGACCGGCGATCGGTAATGAGGCGAAGGCATCAGGAGGCCCGACAGCGGCAAGAGGAGCACATCGCGTTCGCCCAGAGTCGGAACATGTTCGCCAAGGAGAAGTACGTTGCAAGTTCAGATCCGTGTGGAAAATTTTGTATCTAACTGATGAGATCAAAATTACTCCAGTAGTTCTGTGTTCGAGTAAATTAGCTGTTTCACTTCTTACTGATATAGAGAAGACTTCAGTGGTCTGGACCCGCTTGCTCGAGACATATATTTGCGCCTCGACTCTCTGACCGTCTGTGCTTCCACACCTTTCACTTCCTTCTCATTCTCGATTGATTCCATAGCGTGGCCGGACCATTGAAGCCTCCTTTAATTATGTTAACGTCCTTCTGACCTAAAAGGCCTGTGCCTGCCTGTATGGATCTGTGACAGCCCTTCATCCTACTTAGTCTTAGAAAGTTGTACTTCTGGACTGAATGACTTACTATGGATCTTCTTCCGTGGAATGATTAACCTTTGGCAAGCATTCTTTACTTTTGTGCCAAACCGGTTGTGTCGAGGAATTGTCTAACGTTGGTTAACAATGTCCAAAAGCTCCTATTTATCCCTCTGAGGATTTCGTCCGTCTGGCGTAGCCAAACTGCCAAAAGACGCCGAGCAAGCTTCGCTCTCTTCTAGCACTACTGTTTTGAGCAAATCCCAGTACCTTTAATTATCTTATTAAAAAGCCGGGAACCTTGAAGTCGTTCTTAGGCTATTTTATATCAACTCGCAGAGTTAGCTGTGGTCCACAAAGAAAAAAAAACGAAAAACTGTGAGAAAAAGTGTAGTAATTCTTACCATATTTGCTTCATATGCATTTGAACTCAACAATGATAACAGAGAAAAAAGAGAAAGTTGATACATGTGAAGACTGGGGACCAGGTCTAGGATTCAGGAACGCCTAACCATCGTGATTAGGTCAGCAAACAAACTTTCACATTCTACGCATCTTAACATTATCAGGAATTCAATCAAACTATCCCAGAAATACCCTTTTGCACAACGTTTCTTATTCTTCACAGTACTTTTTTTTCAAATTTGCCATCCTATGTTTCATTTCTCCTTTACCCAGCATCCGCCTTTCCGATGAGATTGAGTTCATTCACTCAATCTTCTTTTGGTCTAGTTCTAAGCAAAATCGCGGTTGGAATTCGCATACTCCAACAGAGACCCTTCCAGAAATTTATGACTACCCAACCAGAACAAATAGAAGCTGAAAAATTTTCAGAACACTGCGAGCAACGAGTTATGCTCTCTATTTTCAGCGAACCTCCACCAGAGCCGAAGTCCTCCTTGCCATGGAGAAATGAGGCAAGTGAACCAAATACCATTGCCGTAAGTTCCGTCTAGAGACTTTCCCAGACAATTCCGTTATTAAATCGATATTTAAGAAACCTAAAAATGATACTCCTCTCCAAAAGAAGATCCCAGAACCGATTAGGATAGTTGATGAGCCACCGAAGAGGCCAGAGCCAATTCGGATTGAGAGCCAGGAAAATGAGCAGGAGCAACACGAGGATGAGCATCAGGTGAGGTTTTGTGTGGTTTATGTTGTTTCACCTGGATTTGCCGAATGAGAAATGTCATAATCGAAGCAAAAATATTTTAGGAAGAGAATTTCCAGGTGAAAGCCCCACCTCCGTCATTCCCAATGATTTTCTCGCCTACCGAACAGAAAATCATGGAATTTCCTGAGCCCGTTAAAGAGCCAGAACCGGAGCGAGCGCCACCTCCGAAGGCGAAGGTCAGTGCCTATCCGAGCACTTCACGGGGGAAATTGTTGTAAAAACGCTTCTGCAGATCGAAAAAGACGACGCCGCTGGTGGTTTCGCCGCACTTCTCCAGAAGAGGGCTGCGAAATCCGCGGAAGCCAATCGCAACGCGTTCGCACAGAAAGAAAGCGAGGCGGATATACAATGGAAGAAGGTGGGAGAATTCCGTTTGGAGCTTTTGCCTTCTGTGAAAATTTCCTGACTTTTGCAGGCTGCTGAAAACCTCAAGTCCCGACCGCTCATCATCAACGACCTGGACTTCAGCGCATTCCACGCCGAGGAGTTCGAACAGGATCCGCTGGTGATGGCTCGACTAGCGCAAATGGCTCAGGACAAGGGAATGTTGCCCGGGGGCAGACCAGGGGTGAATGGCGGACCACCTCCGCCACCCCCGCCCGGAGGCATTCCGCTGCCACCGAGATGTAGGCGTTCAGTCTATCATTGCTGAGCTACTTTTGATTCTGAACAATGATTTTCAGTGCAAGGCGGCGGTGCACCTCCTCCACCTCCTCCACTTCCCGGTGGTGTTCCCCCGCCACCGCCTCCGAACTTCAAGAGGGAAGCCAGCCCAGGTGAGATGAGATGGCCTGGCTTGTTTTCTTGTTTATTTTCGCTAATTCAGCTGCTTAGGGTAATTTTCCCAAGCTTTTCAATTCCGGGAAGTAGAAACATCAGCAAATTTCCTTAGTACAGGCGCCAGGCAAAAAGTGGGCGCGGCCCAACAAAAATGGGCGAGGCCGTGGAAATCAGGGAGGAAGCCTGGCCATGAAAAAACTAATTATAATATTGGAGCAAACCTAATCAAAACAAATTCTTTAAGAGTAATTCAGGGAGTAAGGATTGAAAAAAAATTCAGCGAATACGAGTTTTATATCTATGATTTACGGCGACAAAAAGGGTGTGGAGCGTTGTACTTAACTAGGACGGCGCCACTGAAGTCTGTGATTGGTCGATCTTGTCAATTGATCAATCACGGAGCCCGCACCTTCCATAAATGGTAGAACACTCCCCATCCGCAAAAATAGCTTGCAAATATTTTTATTTTACCCGTTCCTGTACAACTGAGACACGCAGTAGAATCCAGCGATCGAGGCCCACGCGCATGCGCATCTCCACCTGTTTGCATAGGTTGGAACAGGAAATTCATTGGATGACAATGAGAACGAGATGTTAGTGAAATGTGTGGATGCACAGACAATCAGAGTGCTATAGTGTGATATGGAGCCTGGCAATGATCCATACCTATTGAGGTTTCTCAATTTTTTTCTGGAATTTTCAAAATTTAGGCCCTTCCACCGCTAAGGGTGTGATTAAACTGCACTGGAAACCCACATCAGCCGAACCACCCCCGGTACCGTCGTTGAAACAGAAGGGATCGTTCTGGAATAAGCTGGATCAACCTCAAATCGATGCTAATAAGCTCGTTCAGCTGTTTGAGACGAAGCATAACAAGGAGGTCACCATCAAGGTAAGTAAGCTGTTCACCAATCCCCCTTTCCGGATGACTTACCGATTTTTCAGAAACCAATCGATGCAAAACCAGCTGTGCTCCAAGTGCTATCCATGAAGCGCTCTCAAGCGATCAACATCGGTTTGACGAAACTGCCACCGATCAACGTGATTCCCACGGCCATCATGGTAACACAGCGATCCTTTCAGCTCGTTAGCTTCGGCACTTCCGCGATTCCGGCTGATTTAACGATTTATCCGAATTTCAACATGGATCGTTAAGAAATTCGACTCAATGGTGCTGAACAAGGATGGAATCGAGAAGATTCTGAAAACAATGATGCCGACTGTGAAGGAGGTAGAGGAGATCCAGGAGAAGCAGATGGAAAATCCGGATATGACATTGGTATGATTTGGGCTTCGATTTCCGCAGCTTTTAGGGGAGTAGGCGGGTCACAGACTGCCGGGCCACTTAGGGTTTTGAGCAAAAATTTAGTGATATCTCTACCAGGGAGCCTACACAGAAGTCGCCTAGCAAGTCCAACCCGCTGCTTACTTCCTGTAATTTCTGGAATCTTCTGCATTTTGGTTCATGAGCGCTTCCAAAAGGTTTTGTGCTCCCATTACGTCCGATTTGGACGAGTTCTGGAATAAAATGTGATAGATGTCGCTACTTTTATTATTGTTTGACAAACATAGCCAGTCGCATGAAATGCATCTAATTTTGCCTAGAAAACTCGTCCACTTTGGGCGGTGGGATGACTCTCTTATGAGTATTCATGAATACCGCTAAAGGATGCACATAGGCAGGATCTGCCGAGATTCCAAAAAATGGTTAAACCTTCCGTAAGTTCCGGCAGTTTGTCTGAGAACTTTTTGGACGCTTTGGATTCAAAAGTTAGGATTTACAAAAGTTCCGAGAATAAGAATATCTTCCCGGGGTTTCCCACAACTCGTCTGGAAACCTCCTGGATGCTTTAGGTTTCATCAAAATTCGGCAAAAGCAAAAAATCTAGAGGAGATTAGGCAGAAGCACGTGGATTCCGACTGCTAGGATCCATCAAAATTCCAGAAAACTGTGCTGGGATTTATAAAACGTTAATTTTTGCCTAGAGCACTTAGGGCGAGCTGCTAATGAGTCAGCAGCTCGCCCTAAGTTCCCCCTCCTAGCAGTCCTAACAGTTTCTGAAAAAAAAAATGCAGCCGCTTAACTTTTTATTACTTTTCGTGGGGAACGCTGTCGTTTCGGAGTGAACTCATTTTTTCAAGAACAAACCAACCTATCATGCCAAAATTGCTGAAACCCATCTCAACTACGGCGCAGTTACCTTGAATATGTAGCTGAAAAACGTTAACTGCGCGAATTCCACTGAACTGGTCAGATAAGGAGAATTCGTTGCGCTCAGGCCTCGTTCTTGTCTTCATATCCTTCAGGTTTCCCCCTTCTAATCGAGCCGTTGGTATTTCAGGGTCACGCCGAGCAATTTATGCTGATGTTGTCGAAGATTCCCTGTCTCTTGGAGCGTCTGAAGTTGTGGATTTTCACGCTGGATTACAAGACTATGGAAAAGGTGGGGACTGATTGAAAATGCCAAAAATCTAGCCGAAACTGGCAAAATTACTAACAATCGAGCGAGAATTCCGGTGTAAAAGGAGAATAAGGGTGATAAGTTCACTTTATTTATCATAATTACTTAATCCCATCATAATTACTTAATCCCCCTCCAGGAATGTGTAGCCAGAATTTCTAAAATTCCTTCATAAAATAGATGCATAGGCTTGTTTTCAATTCGTTATTTTTTACTACTACTTTGTCAATACTTATTTTTAATAGCTTAGAATCAAAATCAACATTTTATTGGCTTATTTTTGAATTTCTGACTGGACTCTGAAACACCTCTTTTGAACCCTCGTCCCCCCCCCCATCCCCCCGCCTCTCCGCTTGTCATTTCCAGATAACCTTCGACAAAGTACCAATTGGTTAAAAATATCCAGAAATCGGTGGAAAGTGGGGGAAGTACCATTTGGTTAAAAATATCCAGAAATCGGTGGAAAGTGGGGGAACCCTAATAGGGAAATATAATAAAAATACAGAAGTTATATGAATATACATAGAAGTAACAAGAGAATTTCTATTGATGAATTTCTATTGACTATCTGTTCTCCTCTCAATTCAGGATATCGCGGAGCCACTGATGGACCTACAGCTGGCTATGAAAGAGATGGAAGAGTCAAAGACGTTCCGCAAGGCGATGAGCATTCTGCTCGCCATGGGAAACACCCTCAGCGGAACTGAAGTTGGCGTTTTTCCCAATGATGCTCCTTAATCCTTAAAGCTGCGACTAATTCCTGGAATTGCAGATCAAAGGCTTCCAGCTGGATTACCTATCAAAGGCATCTGAAGTGAAAGATCCGGTCTATAAGCACACGTTGACTTATCATTTAGCTGAGTACATGCTTGAGTACTATCCAGAAGGCACGGATCTTTACACAGAATTTGGAGCTGTGGCGAGGAGTGCTAGGGTATGTCTGGGCAAATATATGATATACCCTGAAGTCCTTGGTTACTTTAGGTGGACTACAAAGAGTTGTTTGACAACTTGAAGCGACTGGAAAAAGAGTGCAAAGCGAGCTGGGACTACTTGGCTAAGGTACGTTTCCCAAATAGGGATCCATTTTATCTCATTACTGCGACCACCGGAGCAATGAGAGGAAGAGTTTCAGATCGCCAAAAACGACAACTCGTCTATGAGGCAGAAAATCAATGACTATCTAACCGATGTAGCGCAAAGAATCCATCAACTCAACACCATTTACAACGTCACTAAGAACAGGTGCCTGAGCCTGAATTATCACGGATCAGGGGAATAAATAATTGTTTTTAAAGGTGGCACGCGTTCCTGATCTACTTTGGATACTCGGTCAATGAGATTCCTGACCAGAATCCTAATGAGGTGTTTAAAATGGTGAGCTTCTATTGCAATAATCATTCATTCATTCATTCATTCATTCATTCATTCATTTGAATTTCCATTCTCACAGGTCACC
The DNA here is from genome assembly GCA_037903475.1 of Ancylostoma caninum. Taxonomy (NCBI): domain Eukaryota; kingdom Metazoa; phylum Nematoda; class Chromadorea; order Rhabditida; family Ancylostomatidae; genus Ancylostoma; species Ancylostoma caninum. The sequence goes on along the minus strand of JBAJFG010000294.1, from coordinate 175,975 downwards.
GAGTTCGCATTGGAGTATCGCACTACTAGGGAGAAAATCCTGCAACAACGCAAACGAATGGCTGAGAAACGAGAGAGGAATAAAACCAGGTGAGTGGTGAATGCATGCTCTTCCTGAGGTCCCCAAAACGTGTACTGTTTGGATTTATTATATATGAGACCTAAAAATTAAATTTATTTGAATTCAGAGGTAAAATTTGGGCGTTGGAGCAGCAGCAGGACAACGGCGACCCAACAAGACGGCGACGGCCACCTCCTAACACACAGAATTCGCTGCAGGTAGAGTACCGTGCATTATCATCCAGAGATCAAGGGTTTTTTCCCTGGAAAACTGAGGATCTGCACTAATTCATACCATTATTCAAGCGACACGAGGAGATGTCCCGTATGCTGACCGGCCTCGGAGACGGTGGTGATGGAACGCTGAGAAGACGGGCACGACCGCCTGGCGATGCGAACGCCAACAAAGGTTGGTTTGCTGGAATGAAGCAGATCAATGCCGAGATGAGTGAGTGATGAGAAATTTAAAAATTACGCTGAGAACAGAGAGATTTGCCGGGAATACATTCCTCGCACTTCCTCTGTCTCCTCCTTTCTGTTCTATTTCTCCTGTTACCGAGGAAACCCAGAGAGCCAGCACTGTTTTGGGCTGGGATGCATCAATGGAAGGAAATGTAGTATCGTACCCACAGGTATGTGTTACCCATGAGTAGCACCTGCCTCTAGCAACGTCAACAATGGGTAAACTTTCCGGTGGATGCCGGGTAAAGGGTAAAGCTTGGGTATTTCAAACGCTTGCCATGGGTAATTTAATGAGACATTTGGGCGATAAGGTCTTCTGAAAGGAGGACAATAAGATTATGAAACATCATCCTGAAGTCTTCAGTAAATTACCAATAGTGTAGAAGAAATCTTTTTTTCTTGAAAAGGGAATGGTGTAAATGAGTATACTGAGTCACGAGGTAAGAGACATCTACTAGATGTTCCTGAAGAGAATAACGTTTGGTTAAAATACAGTAGTTAGAGTGGCGCAAGTAGTGGAAGTAATCTAATTCGACAAGAATCAGAGCGCAAAAATAGGTCCTGACAAGAACTAATCAAACTCGTTCTCGTGCAGTTTGGTCTGTTTGCAATCTACATTAACGTGAAATAGTAAGAAATCCCCGCAACCTCATCTGACCTTTACCGGACTTCTTCCGATCAGTCGACATCTTGGAAAGTTCGATTTTCGGGTTTTTTCTTTTTGAAAATTTGACTTTTCGAATAAGTTGGCCTTCCTGCTTCCTCAAATATTCTATAAATTCGGATGACTCAAAATTCATTTTATTCGAAACTCGACGAGATTTCACTTTATCGGGTGAATGCCTATCTACACAAGAAGACTGGAATTTCTACATAAAGTATTTTCATTTGTAGACTTGCCTGACCCAGCAAACGATTCTCCGGAAGATGAAATCCTTAACGGTCTCGTGAAAGCGGCCACACTTCAGTCGGAAACAAGAGATCATCGACGGAAAGCTCGGCAATTCAATCGCAAATCCTGTAGGTTTACTATTAAAAGTTCATATCTTCGTAATTCAGAAGCTGTCTGCATGTCTAGCAAAACCGTAGCTCTTTTTCAGTGCGTCGTACTAGAACGTTAAAACTCGTCGATGGTCAGCTCGAGACAAACTACTAAGAAAGCTCATACTCATCTAGACACCCAGCTCGACAAATCATCGTATTTCTAGTCGCTGTACACTGCCTGTATGATTGTTGTCGTGTGATCATCATTATATTTAGAGTTGTACACGCTAGAATCATCTCTCCATAATCGTTGAGAACGTCTTGTCTTCACTGGTATGTATTTTATGTAGCTCTATATCGAGAGACGCATAATCATTAATTCGCATGCATTTCTCCCTCTCTCGTCGTTTTTCGCTTTCCTTGTTCTTCGTCGTTTATCTTGTCTCATTCGATTCGTGCTCGACATTTTGAGAGCTGAACAGGTGGTCTGTTCGCTCCGTTAACTCCAAAATTATATTCGCCTCCTTCGAAACCACTTGATAAGTGCCCTGTGAGATTACGCAATTTCTACGCATTGTTGTACAGAAAAGATCTTAAATAAATATATTGAAAGGAGCGGAATTTTCGAGAGGGTTGTTAGCTGCGTCACGCTGACTTCAATCATAATGGTCAGCATGACACACCCATATGTTAAGCGACAACTTCGAGCAATTCCGATACCTTTTCGCCATCCTTATAGATAGAAGAAAAAGTTTTCGCATTACTGTAACATTTACGCATTTTTGAAGTTTTCTTTCCATTATATATGTTTAGACTCTGTTCCGTGCATTACCCTTATAAGGATTCTAAACATCTGAACATGCCTTTTCTGCACTCATCAGTAAGGCAAAAAAGGCATTAGAACGTCTAGTGGATGATTTGTGATTTTATAGTCGTTGTCGAAAAGATAGACGGATTCCGTGACTGCGGAAACGCGGTGGGACCTCAACGATGGATACGGAGAGAGCATGCTCTGGTTGAGAGGGTGCAGTAGGTCCCAACGCAATTCTGCGGCCGCGACGATATGAAACCGCACGCGAAATCCGTCTATCTTTTCGACAAGGACTGTACACACTTGATTTTTAGATATTGAACTTGTAGATATTGAACACTTTTCTGGACCAGGAAAGCACCACGACCTCTAACAGCAAAAATAAGGAATCTGGTGAATAACGCTACCGCTGCCACAATAGACTCCGATGCCGTCTGTACTAGAATGACAACTTAGGAAATTTTAACACGTTGACGACAATGGGACCCACGGGTGGGTCCCATCTTGGCGGCCACCACAGACCAAGGGACCCAGCGGTGGGTCCTACTTCAAAAATGAGGATCCCAAAATCATAATCTCCTGAAACTTTGCACACGTGGGTTATTTCACCAGCCGAGTTTGGATATTATCATCACTTTGTACCGTATAACCAAATTCGCGGGTTACGGTAGGCATACTGTATCACTTTTATCTAAAAAATCAATAAATACATCAAAAATAATGATAATAAGATAATTCTAAGTATATTCTAAAATTAATGTAAAATTGTATCATAATTCTATATTTCCGATAATTGTTATAATCATCGAAATTTATTAAAAATTTATCAATATTATTGGAATTTTTATTGATTGATTGATTGTAGTTGTTGTCATTTATTGATTATTTGTCGATAATAACCGTAAGAATATTAATGAGTGATAATAGTGCATTATTATACCTAATATTATCATCACTACTGTTTTTATCATTTATTTATTAAAATAAAATCTATTATTACTGTACTGGAAGGAATGAGAGAGAATTTCGTCCAGGTCCCACGTGGCACATTTCGCCAAGAGGTCGATTGTCCTCAATGTGTTAAATCACGTAATTAAGGAGATTGAGGATTTAGCATTGGGGAAAGCGCTAGGAAAGCGACTAGTTGATGCCTACAAATGCGCGAGAATTCTGGTGATTTCAGGTCTTCCAGAAACTAGCGAATCACTATCATCGGGCAGACAAGCTCTTATCAAAAAAGGTTAGATGTCAGACACGATCGATGTACAATGTCGACCCACGGACATACACGGCCTGGATAAATGCAGTCGCTATAAGATATGTATGATCAGGGACATGTTGAGGGTGGAACTTTTTATTATATTATAACTTAACTCCGGATTGAGCTATTCGACCGAAATTTTAGGATGTGATATGTGTCGAAGTACTCTTTCTTTGCGTTGCCTAACATTGACGCAAACTGCATTTGAACAGAACTATCGCGTTCCAAGTCCAAATTCACCACTTTCATGATGGTTTCTCATTTGTGTCGCCTCATTTGGCTTCGCGGAGGAGTTGTTCAAAATCGTATCTTGAGTCGCTAATTTGCTGTAATCGCGTTCTATGATATATTTCTTTCCTTCGCAAGAAAAAATCGGATAACCAGAAAGCCAGAAAAAGTGAGAATAAGGGGTTTTCAACTATCACTAACAAAACGCAATTGTTTCGACGGAAGATCTTTTTATGATATCCGCTACTAACAGCTATTCTGACAATGAAGTAGGAAATGTAACGCTGTCAGTATTCTTTGTATACAAAAAAAAAGGTTTTTTTTGGCAAAAACGACCGCTTTGGTCCTTGCATCTGAACAGGAAAAGAAAGTTAAGCAATGACATCAGTCGGAAATAGTAGCCAATTACGTGGCTAATCTGTATCAATTCTTAATATTTCTCAGAAGATGGTAGTGAATATATTGGTCGAAATCAAAGGAAGCCGAGGAAATTGATGTTTAGGCTTAATAAAGCCACTAGAACTGAGTTTCTGTGCAGATGCGGATGAGCAGCCGTTAGTACACACCCATAGGGCTTCAATGTATGTATATATAAATTTCATATGGACAGCTCAACCTAGAGGTGAGTCCAGGGCGCAGCACTAGATGGCCAGCGTCGGTTGGGGAGTACTAGGTCCAGTCGGATTTCGAAATGGGCTACTAAGTACCTACACACTAGGGTTCTTTCAGGAAAAGCAGATAGCACTAAGAAGTGACTAAAATAAGCGTTAATGAGACGACGAGTGATATTTCAGCAAGAAATGCGTACCATTCAGCGAAGACACCCTAACTCATCTCAAATTCAAGCTAAAATCCTTGAAAAACCGATCTCAGTACGGAACTGTTTGATCCCGCTAGAACTCGTTGAAACTTGTTATAGGACCTGTCAGATACAAGAAATTGTCATTGGAGCGTGTTTTTTTCTCTCAAACCCGGAACTTTCCCAGGAAATTTCTCTCGTTTGAGGAAGTGTTCCGATATGCTGTCAGCTCCAAGAGATGCGCCCAGGTGGTATCAACTCTCCCCCAAAGTGGCATGTTTCGTTTTTGAGAAACCGTCTTCGTTTTTGAAAAAAACCGTCATTAATGGTCAAAAAATGGTCAAAAACCACTTTTTGACCATTAATGACGGTTTTTTCAAAAACGAAGATGGTTTCTCAAAAACGAAGGATGGCACTCTGGGGGGATACTTGCTGGTATAGTGCGCATCTACAATCAAAATTCCATCATGATACGTCTCCTACATGTTGAGCAGTATCTGATTATCACTGGAGCGCGCTAGAGCGCAGGGTAGGGATGGAGTAAATGGTTGAACGACAGTGATCTTCAGCCACGATTTTGATTATCCTCCAGATGTGCCTCTCTGAAATCTGCTTGTGTCTAGCATCAGTAGACGGTCAGTGGTTGGCTACGCCGCGATGGGTCTAAACCCCCTGAATCTGCAGAACGCTACTAAGTCCTGGTGGTCAATGACCACCTGGGGTTGCGCCCTGGGTGAGTCATAGCAAAAAAAATCATCTTGTCGAAATTGCGCTGATTATCTTTTCGGCCGCGAATGTATGTTGAGCTCAGACCGCATCTTCCGAAAATAATGTTACCATTGCCATCTCACTGATCGAATGTATTAGGGTGGTAAGAAAGTCTTGAGCCGATTTTTTTGAAAGTTCCAGAATTTTTGATTACTGATCGGTACCCATGACCTACCATGTGATAATAGTAGACCAAACTCGGGGCTTCTCCATAATAAGCATATATAGCCGAATTGGCTTTCCTAACTTTAATTACGACGTCAATACCAAAAGAGGTCCTCCTACCCAAGATCACTTTTTCCTTCATTGACCACACCGAAAGGAGTTTCTGGAATAACTAATTACTAGAGATGAGAGTTGTGTCCTCTACGATTCTAACATACATCTTGCCATGTGGCTCCGTCGAGCAGAAGATCCACCAAATCGCACCCCCACCCAAACAAGTGTTTCCTTTGCTACCTCTGGAATTCGCCAGGAATGTCGTATTGTAAGCTGCTCCCGCAAAGATACAAGGTCATCAGTAACACATACGCCAATGAGTTCCGGAAGGTCGCGGATGTTTGTTTGAGGAAAACGGCCAAGACGCGTTTTTTGTACACCTACGCCATGGTGACGCTAGGCCCCATTTTGCTTAAGGGACCCCTGAAAAATAGGAGGAGCTGGGTTGGGACACGCTTCCCCACTTACCGTATTCCTGACGTTGCCACTTCTGATTGTCAATTATTTCATCCCCTCAAGGCATTCCTGGCTAAGAAAAAAATTCACCAAAGTTGACCATGTTGGAACGGAGGTCAGCGATTTCTTTGGCTTCCCAGTCTTCCCAGTTCTGGGAGAAGGGGAACGCTGACCGGCCCATTAGGTGGGACACAGCACTAACTAACTGTGGCTATTATATTGTTGAGCAAATTCCACTGTGTGCTGAGTATTCATCTGATTCATCTGTGTCGTATAGTGGTCTCCAAACTTTTGTCAAGGCGTTTATGTAAGGGTATAGGTGTCTCTATCATCATGTTGACCTCGCAATCAACATCACTGACCAATCAGGGAATTTCGTTTCACACACACACCCACATACACGTGACAGACTAAGCCCTTTATTATAAGGCATGATTGTCTGTAACCAGTTATTGAACTCACTGACAACCGCGTGGCTCACCTCGCTTTCTTATCAACTACCAGATCGTCGAACTATTCTGCAGTACTTGCGTATGAAACGAGTAGAAAACTTCCGGATGGTGCGTCAATCAACTGTGGTTCCGAAAAAGGTTCCTTTTTCATTGCGACAAATATCATGATAAGGATGGGATACTGAAATCAAGGAAGATTACATTACATTTCTTGTGTAGTAGATGGAATTAGTCTATATAAAAGCCACATTTTCCACACAGCAGCACGTTAGTTACATCTTGCACTTTCGTTCTGGTCATGCTAGAGTCATACCAACATGTTCTTCCTATTATGGTCTTGTCTTTTTCACACGCCCCTCTTTTTCACACGTGGAGAACGCCAGGGCACCAGTCCGCTGACGGAGAACAAGTCTGCTTTGGCCCAACAGTTGGGAAAAGGCTTAGATACTCGCATCGGTAAGGGGTACAGAAGGCCAAGAGAGGGAAGCGTAGTAAAAAACTGACAATAAGGACCCAGATGGAGGAGTAAAAATACTAAAAATTCCGATTCTGTATCAAGTACTTTAATTGAGGAGCACCGAAAATCAATGAAACGTGAAAAACCAGAAAAACGCCCTTGAATGTTTCATGGCTCTTTTGAAATCACGTAGCTCTTCCTCGTAATAGTCTCAAACTATTCACTCACAACTTTTTCTTGGGAGGCTTCCAAGACGAGACCACTGAAACAAATGCGCATGTTGATCTCGCATGTGAGCAAACACTGAATACGCCATTAACTCAGAATATTTGTCGAACGTCATGGAACTCAATTGCTGTCGTACTTTGTGGTACCATGTTTCCAATAAAAACTGTGAACGTGGATAGATGTGCTAAGGATTTATTTCGAGAGGAAGGCTTTGAGGAGGTGCAAGAATAATTTTAGAAGGAAGTATAACACGGGTTCCACTCGCACGTCGAGCCTTTGTTGTAGGTGCAATCCTTGTTTTCGTTGCAACGTTTTCTTCCTTCAAAGCTTTCTCCATCTTCAGGTCTGAAGAATCGCTCTCAGATTAAAACGATCTAAATGCTTACTCTGTCTTATTGCATATGAGTCCTGAACAAGAACGAGAATGTTAATTTAGGAAAAAAAAAGAACGAAAAAAATAGCAAGTTCAGTTAGTGAGGATGTACTTTTTGTCATAGACACACACCCAGTCCATTCTGCGCATGCCGGTCTTCTTATTGCGTCTAAGTCTTGCGGTACATCCGAAGCGAGTTGCTTTTGGGTGTATTACCTAAAGTTTCATTTATATGCGCGAAAACAGGGAATACCCCGTTGTATTTGATACCTGTCTCATGGCATTCTTGTCAGCAGAGAACGTCTTCAGAATCTCCTTCAACGCACTTATAGCACTCTCCTCATATTCACTGAATCAGGTTAATGCCCCGATTTTTGGTGCTAGAATGCTAGAACTGTGTAATCTGTGGAAGTGCTTACCCAGAAGAGCGGGTAACTCCACGACGATGTAGATCAGCGTATCCGGGCAGCCTTGTTTCATAGTCAGCTTCCTTTCTGCCCACAGTCGTAAACCTGAAAGCGGCTGCTTAACCGCTCGAGGAGATATACATATACGACTTCCATGACTAATGAGGAGGCTTTGGAGCATAAACTCCAGTTCATCTGCAGAGCGTTATCTCTCGTAGTTTACCCAAGAGTCCGCACATCTCTCGTGCTGGTCCATAACCTTCGCCTTCCCCTTCAGCGATGCGCTGACGTAGCCGATTATGGAACTTGTCGATGGCTTCTCTGTACTGTCTGTCCACCATGCATCCACTTCCCTGGTTGTCTGCAAGATATCTTATAATAAGGATCTACCGTAACGATTCCGTTTCGCTCACCTATGACAATTTCAAGGAGACGACAGGTGAAGCAGAACACAGTACCTGAGGACAATTGTGGAATTCACTGCTCATTTTAGGACAAAACATCACGCGAAACGTACCGTAACCAGGAAAACAGCCCACATTGTGATGTCTTTTTTCTGCTACATTACTAGAGGGGTTTTATATGCAGCACCCATATTCAGGAGTGCTGTGCTGCGTGGAATAAAATACACATATGTCTGGAAAGTTTCAAAGGGAACTGCACCTTGAGTGGATTCGCCACGGAGACAGCATTTCGAAAACCCAGGTCCACTTCAAAGTCTGAGGATTCGCTTCTACTGCAACGATGTTTACCAGACGTCTGTTAACCTTACAAAAATATGTTGTTCGTAAAACGAACACAGTTATAACGTGCTGTATGGAACTAGAGAGCTATGACAGTTCCTCTCAGCTGTTTGCACTGTGGGCTAATTTTGAAGCAGTGGAGCCCTTTTCAATGACCCTGGGCCACTTGAAATGCAAGAAAAACATCATTTTGCGATAATTTCGGGTTGGAAGAAGTAAAGCCAAGGTTGCAGCTTATCTCGCGGTTTGCTGCTTGGCAGCTCTGTCACTATGTGCCTTTCTAACTAATTTAGTTAATGAGACGCAGTTCCTGAATTACAGAAGAGTAATACTGGTACACCATGCCGAGGTTCAATGACGATCGGACTTGGGAACTTACAGAAGACCGTCTGAGAAAATTAGGCATGTGCTCATGAAAGAACTGTGTATCCTGTTATTTTGGTAGAAAACATCCTGAACACATGTGCGTATGTAACACTGACGATGTAAGAGGTTTTCAATTCCCACTTCCGACTTCAACGGACTTTGACATACTGTGAAATATTTGGTGTATTCGTGTGTTTTTATCAAGTTTTTATAATTTTAAATTCCAGTGGTCCGCGTTCCGGAAATCACTGCGACCCAGTTTTTTTTTCTCTCCCACCCCGTGGCTCTGCCTTTTTGCCCACGCAACTTGTATATGGACGAAAACTTCTTTCACTCACGAGGGGACACTGTCTGATGCTTGTTTTTACGATTATTCTCTCTAATTTCCCCGTCGCACTTTTATAGTACTCTATTTCTCTGTTCTCTTTTTTTTTATTTTTTCTGCATCTTAATAATTTGGTAACTTCTTCGTCATCATAACCTTATTACGATAAAGAAGGTTCAAAATGTCTGCTTAGAGGTTGTAGTTGGTGAGAATTGCAGTCATCGTTGTCTGGTCTATTACAGTTCGCAACATCTGTAGAAGCTTCGAGGGCATTATGCTATTGTAGAGCTAACAGACGTCTGGTCAACACCGTTGTACTGTACTAAAAGGGGATATTTGGGAATTCAGGTAGGTAGTAGCGAGCTTTCAGAATACTGATAAGGTCAGTCGAAGTGCAGATTTCCATGAATTTCCGAAAATATTTCTGCGTTGTTCTGTCTGGCGCAGTACTTCAGAACAGATTTGCTGCATATAAAAACTCCGGCATGACATCTGGAAAACATCACAATGTCTGCCCTTCTCCTGACTGTGGTAAGTTTGGCCCGATGTGCTTTTTTTCCAACTGAAGAATGAATTTCACATACACTCTTAGTTGCTGTACCTCGCTTCACCTGTCGCCTCCTTAGACATTGTCATAGGTAAGCAAATTCGGAAGCATTATGATAGATCCTTATTGTAAGATATTTTTCAGACAACCAGGGGAGCGGATGTATGGTTGACCGACCGTTCAGAGAAGCCATCGACACGTTCCATAATGGGCTACGTCAGCGCATCGCAAAGGGTGAAGCAGAGGGTTATGGACCAGCACGAGAGATGTACGGACTGGTGGGTTAACTATTTACGTAAATGAAGTAGGTCAGAGTGAAAATTGCCCATTATTGAGAGGAGTTCTCCACTCAGAACTCACGAAAACTTGGAGTTCTTGAGAACTTTAGAGTTTATGGACACGAACATCCAAATTACTTAAGACAGACGAAAATGGAACGACGAAACGTTTTTGCCGGCCCAAATTCATGCTTCAGCTTCAACAGCAATGCATTCTATTAGGTGAGCGCAAAGGTATCGGGGTAGTTGGTGGCATTTCATCGTTTGACCTTGTTTTGCTCCTTGCGATTTTCATTTCTTGCAGCCTTTTTCATATATACCGATAGGCTGAAACCTCCGCTACGTATAACACTTTTGGCTTAGATCTAAATCGCAGCGTTGGTGCATTTTAGGCATGATACTAATGTTAGGTATAGACAGCAAATTTGTGGAAATTTCTTAACCACACACGAGAGAAAAGTTGAGTCGCGCGCAGCCATGCATCTCCAATGTAGTCGAAAAGAGAGGTACACGAAAGAAGATTTTTCTATGTTGTTGGTGGAATTCCGAGGGAATACTGTGTCGAGAATTTCTGAACCTTGGGCCACCGCAACTGCCCAAGTCTACTCTTTTTACCTACAGAAACTGGTGGACACAGGAGACCCGGAGCTGGTAAAAATTGACCATGTTGCCCCACTTCATGCCAACGCCCGACCCCTGCGTGGCAAAGCTTACCCGCCGAAAAGTTGCCGAATTAGGTTGGGAAGATCTACCACACTCTGCATATCCTCCTGACTTATCATTGTCCGAACACGACTTGCTCGGAGCCCTGCAGCTGCATCTACGAGAGAGGAAATTCGATGATTGGACCAGACTGAAAAGTGAGATTTCAAACTTCTTAGACTAGCGGCTGCCAGTCTTCTTGACTTCCGAAGCTGAAGCTTTATTGAAGCATTGGCCACACCTCGTGGATCATGGATATAATTACTTTGTTGATTGGTATCTATTCAAAATGAACTCAACATTCTTTAAAAAATTATGAAATTAGGTGCAAGACTTTCGGACCAACCTAATACCGGACAGACACTCTTAACTTTCTCAGATACTTTCCTGAAATCCTCAGATGTGCTTCCTGCGATTTTCCAATCAAAGTAAAGAACAAGTCATTCTGTAGCAAAGTAGCCACACGAAAAGCCATGAAATTTTCTGCATCTTTTGTATCACTTCTCCCTGAAACTATTGCCAAAGAATGCTTCTATCGCAGTGGCAGGATTACTTATGAGAACTCCACCCCCTTTGCTGTGCAAATAGCTGAAAAGTACTATCATTGTTTTCTGATTCCATATAGTACGTTATAACAGTGGTCGTTTTACGAACAACATATTATGGTAATGTTAACAGACGTCTGGTTAACATCCTTGCAGTAGAAGCGAATCCTCAGACTTTGAAGTGGACCTGGGTTGTCGAAATGCTGTCTCCGTGGCGAATCCACTCAAGGTGCAGTTCCCTTTGAAACTTCCCAGACATATGTGTATTTTATTCCACGCAGCACAGCACTCCTTAATATCGGTGCTGCATATAAAACTCCGCTAGTAATGTAGAGAAGACATCACAATGTGGGCTGTTTTCCTGGTTACGGTACGTTTCGCGTGATGTTTTGTCCTAAAATGAGCAGTGAATTCCACAATTGTCCTCAGGTACTGTGTTCTGCTTCACCTGTCGTCTCCTTGGAAATCATCATAGGTGAGCGAAACGGAATCGTTACGGTAGATCCTTATTATAATATATCTTGCAGACAACCAGGGAAGTGGATGCATGGTGGACAGACAGTGCAGAGAAGCCATCGACAAGTTCCATAATCGGCTACGTCAGCGCATCGCTGAAGGTTATGGACCAGCACGAGAGATGTGCGGACTGGTGGGTAAACTACGAGAGATAACGCTCTGCAGATGAACTGGAGTTTATGCTCCAAAGCCTCCTCATTAGTCATGGAAGTAGTATATGTATATCTCCTCGAGCGGTTAAGCAGCCGCTTTCAGGTTTACGATTGTGGGCTAGAAAAGGAAGCTGGGTATGAGACAAGGCTGCCTGGATACGCTGATCTACATCGTCGTGGAATTACCCGCTTTTCTGGGTTAGCACTTCCACACATTACACAGTTCTAGCACTCTAGCACCAAAAACCGACGAATTAACCTGATTCATTGAATATGAGGGAGGTGCTATAAGTGCATTGAAGGAGATTCTGAAGACGTTCTCCACTGACAAGGATGCCATGAGACAAGTATCAAACACAATGGGGTATTCCCTGTTTGCGCGCATATAAATGAAACTTCAGGTAATATACCCAAAAGCAACTCGCTTCTGATGTACCGCAAGACTTAGACGCAATAAGAAGACCGGCATGCGCAGAATGGACTGGGTGTGTCTATGACAAAAAGTACGTCCTCACTAACTGAACTTGCTATTTTTTTCGTTCTTTTTTTTTTACTAAATTAACATTCTCGTTCTTGTTCAGGACTCATATGCAATAAGACAGAGTAAGCTTTTAGATCGTTTTAATCTGAAAGCGATTCTTCAGACCTAAAAATGGAGAAAGCTTTGAAGGAGGAAAACCCTGCAACGAAAACAAGGATTGCACCTACTACAAAGGCTCGACGTGCGAGTGGAACCTGTGTTATACTTTCTTCTAGAATTATTCTTGCACCTCCTCAAAGCCTTCCTTCCGAAATAAATCCTTAGCATATGTATTCACGTTCACAGTTTTTATTTAAGTAACCTGTGCAACAAACGCACGCATAGAGCGCCTAAAAAGCAGCTCTCCAATTCTTTTGTCGTTGACAATGGGAAGCTTGATGTACAGACTGTGAGGCGGCCGGCCGATCATTAGGGACTCAGACACTCGTTAGCGACGGAACTCGCATCTTACGGCACTTCTGGCATTCTTGCATGCACGAGGTAGTGATTTCATCACCTTCGCTACCGGTCTGGCAGCAACCGGATGAGGGAGTGTTTACAAGCTTTTAGGCTGTGTAATACTGAGATAATAAAAAGATAGCAAGATAAATAATAATATTAGGTTGTCCTACAATAAATAGCCGCAACCTAGTAATGAATTTTTGGAAGTTCATAAATCCATTACTTCAGAAGCTAGCCGGACAAGCCTTGGACTATTACAAAGAGCAAAGTCTGCTCGATCGATTTTAAGCGCCAGCGGACCGATCGAGCAGAGATGGACTCAACTCATGGCATTTTCTCAGTAGTGAACATGCGCATCCCTAATCCGTCGGTGGTCAATTTTTCAGGCGTTTCTTCATCTTCGGACCCAGCGCACCCTTATCACACCGTTGGACCCGACTCCAGGCGTTTCTCCACTTTTGGACGCCAGCGCACCCTTATCACATTGTTGGACCCGACTCCAGGCGTTTCCCAACTTTTCGACGCCAGCGCACCCTTACCATGCCGTTGGACCCCTCCAGGCGTTTCTCCACTTTCTGAGGCCGGCGCATCTTCCAAACCGCGGTAGACCCGTCGCCCTCCACTTTCCCTTCCGTTAGAGCTTCTCTTCATTCTTTGAACCTCACCATACCCGTCTCTATCATCATGTTGACCTCGCAATCAACATCACTGACCAATCAGGGAATTTCGTTTCATACACACACACCCACATACACGTGACAGACTAAGCCCTTTATTATAAGGCATGATTGTCTGTAACCAGTTATGGAACTCACTGACAACCGCGTGGCTCACCTCGCTTTCTTATCAACTACCAGATCGTCGAACTATTCTGCAGTACTTGCGTATGAAATGAGTAGAAAACTTCCGGATGGTGCGTCAATCAACTGTGGTTCCGAAAAAGATTCCTTTTTCATTGCCACAAATATCATGATAAGGATGGGATACTGAAATCAAGGAAGATTACATTACATTTCTTGTGTAGTAGATGGAATTAATCTATATAAAAGCCACATTTCCCACACAGCAGCACGTTAGTTACATCTTGCACTTTCGTTCTGGTCATGCTAGAGTCATACCAACATGTTCTTCCTACTATGGTCTTGTCTTTTTCACACGCCCCTCGCCCCTCCCCCACCCCCTCCTAACCAGCCACTCCTTCATCCGGCACTAGGGTTCATCGATAGAGGATGTATCCGCCTTTGCCCAACACTGTCGGAAACGCTATGATACTTAGGTTCACTGTGTATCAATAAAGTGGAGAACCCCAGGGCACCAGTCCGCTGACGGAGAACAAGTCTGCTTTGGCCCAACAGTTGGGAAAAGGCTTGGATACTCGCATCGGTAAGGGGTGCAGAAGGCCAAGAGAGGGAAGCGTAGTAAAAAAATGACAATAAGGACCCAGATGGAGGAGTAAAAATACTAAAAATTTCGATTCTGTATCAAGTACTTTAATTAAGGAGCACCGAAAATCAATGAAACATGAAAAACCAGAAAAACGTCTTTGAATGTTTCATGGCTCTTTTGAAATCACATAGCTCTTCCTCATAATAGTCTCAAACTATTCACTCACAACTTTTTCTTGGAAGGCTTCCAACTCTGAAGTTTTTTCCCAAGTTACATGCGATTTTATTCCTAGCTTACATGAGGGCTTCACGCAAGTTAGCGATAAAACCGCATGTAAGTTGTTTCTGTTTCCAAAAGATCACATGTAAGCTTACGAAAAGATTACATGTAAGCTTACAAAAAGCTTACATACAAGCTTACAAAAAGCTTACATGCAAGCTTACAAAAAGATTACATACAAACTTACAAAAAGCTTACATGTAAGCTTACGCAAAGATTACATGTAAGCCTACAAAAAGCTTACATACAAACTTACAAAAAGCTTACATGTAAGCAAGAGGAATAGCGAAAGTTAAATCTATCCAGAGCAAATTTTGTCCCACGAAGACCAGCAGAGCTTATAGGTTGCTTTGTATTTCAGAAAAAATATTGGCATACTCATATAAATTATATAGAATTCATTAATATCAGTCTGGCCGTCCGGCTGACGCCGCACTTCCAGACCTCTCCTCATGCTCGCTTCGCTCGAATTCCTTCATCTGAAAAGGCTCGTAGCCAAGTCGGACTTTTCTTCGGCCTCGTTTCACAGCTTTAACTAGTTTGGCGCTCTACCAATCAAAGAAGACTAACCTCATTTCTATCAGAATTTATTTTTGCCAGATAGGAATAACTATGTATCACCGATTCAACATCTAATGACAACAGGAAATGATTCATTTCTTTTGCCCGCTCTGGTTGATTTGCTGATAAGAATAGATCGAACATACAAAAGAGGAGGGTGCGGTGTGTCCAGACAGAAATGGGGTGAGAATGAAGTGAACGCAACACTGAAGGAAACGGGATGGGGGACGCAATCACATGGATGTTACACTATTTACCGCTGAACTCTGGAATATGCCGCTATTATGTGTTGCAGGCGCTAGCAAAGAGATCGTTTCCCGAATGGTCAGGGGTCATAGAAACGTTGGAGGAGTTGGTCACGTGCAGAGGTATTGACTGCGAAAGATCAGATGGCTGAGAATCACGCGGAGGTTGAGAGGCAGTAGCAACGGAACAGGAGACGGCACCAGCATAAGAAGAAAAACGTGACAGCCTCAGGCTCCTAAGTCGCTCCCTCTCGCACTTGGGTAATGATGGCCTTATGAAGATACTCTGTACAGAGAAGGATCTGAGTTTAGGGGCCCGACGCAGTGTAAAAGAGGCAAAGTATGAGGAGGGTAATACAACTTTAATTAAATGTGGCCTATTTGGATTGTGGCGGCCCATTCGATAGACAGCTACCGGATGACATTGAATTGATAGGTGATCAAGAATTCTTCGTACACAATTATTATCATAAATGACCCCAGTAGATGACAAATTCGCATCACACTCAGTAATACCAGCTACCACAATTGAACGTTTCCGTTCGATTTCCTCACAAGAACAAGGAGGTACAGTGCTAGAATTATCCAGCTGTTTTAGAGGAGAATGCTGAATACGTGCTAATTCGGTCCTAAGATTGCCAATTTCTGATCGCAAGGAAGTGTAAGAAGTGTTGTGTTGAGAAGTGTAGGAAGTGTTTACCAAGTCAGAGTTTTCCTTTCGAACTCTATCAACCTCCGCAACAAGCACACGATTTTTCTCGATCAGATTGGCAAACTGATCCTTGAATTGAAGAAGATGGTTCACTACCGTCCTGAGATGCGCTGGCAATGAGACGTCGTTTAGTATCATCTCCCCCGCATGGTCAAGATCGTCAGCCGTGGGCGGGGAGGCACCGATATCTATCCTGTGTTTCTTCCCGCGACGGATCTGAACAGCAAGAGGAGCAGGGGCAGGCGCTAGAGGAGTATCCATACTTAGAAGCAAGCAGAGAAATGAATAGACCTAGCGAGGCGGCAAGATTTCAAACGAAAGGCTTTATCCCTGCCGCTGGGACGAGAACAAATCTGAAAGCGAGGTGGGGATCACTTGTGACACGCGTGATCCCTCCAATCAATCGCTAATCCGCGACAACGAGAATTTACCTTTGACGGTGGCATTGGTCCAGAAAAATTGCGCACCTCGCCACAGAAGTGCTAAGAGAACGATTAGGTCTTCCACTAAGAAGGAAGATAATGCAAGAATAACGCAGGAATACCAGCTAGGATTAGCAGAAAAGTAGCGAGATCGGACGGCGACAGGAGCGCTAGTCGGATCAACGAGTCGACCGACCGAACGCGGTCGGTGCACGCATGAGAATGATTCCAAAAAAATTACATGTAAATTGTGGCGGCTCCATAAAATTACATGTAACTTGTTTTCACTCCAAAAAGGATACATGTAAGTTGCAAATCTCCTCTCCTCAAATCTCCGAAAACTTACATGTAGGTTGTTTTGACCTTGAATTGATTGCATTTAAGTTGTTTTGACTCGGAAAACCCTACAAGTAAGTTGTTTTGACTCGAATAAGATCACATGTAATTATTTCGACTCGAAAACATCGCATGTAAGTTGTTTTGGCTCGAAAAAGATCGCATATAAGTTGGAATGGAAAAGAAATGTTACATGTATGTTGTTTCCGCCCTAAAAGCTTACATGTAACTTGGGAAAAAACTTCAGAGAAGACGAGACCACTGAAACAAATGCGCACTCAGAATATTTGTCGAACGTCATGGAACTCAATTGCTGTCGTACTTTGTGGTACCATGTTTCCAATAAAAACTGTGAACGTGGATACATGTGCTAAGGATTTATTTCAAGAGGAAGGCTTTGAGGAGGTGCAAGAATAATTTTAGAAGGAAGTATAACACATGTTCCACTCGCACGTCGAGCCTTTGTTGTAGGTGCAATCCTTGTTTTCGTGCAAGGATTTCGTGCAGTTTTCTTCCTTCAAAGCTTTCTCCATCTTCAGGTCTGAAGAATCGCTCTCAGATTAAAACGATCTAAATGCTTACTCTGTCATATTGCATATGAGTCCTGAATAAGAACGAGAATGTTAATTTAGGAAAAAAAGAACGAAAAAAATAGCAAGTTCAGTTAGTGAGGATGTACTTTTTGTCATAGACACACACCCAGTCCATTCTGCGCATGCCGGTCTTCTTATTGCGTCTAGGTCTTGCGGTACATCCGGAGCGAGTTGCTTTTGGGTGTATTACCTAAAGTTTCATTTATATGCGCGAAAACAGGGAATACCCCGTTGTATTTGATACCTGTCTCATGGCATTCTTGTCAGCAGAGAACGTCTTCAGAATCTCCTTCAACGCACTTATAGCACTCCCCTCATATTCACTGAATCAGGTTAGTGCCCCGATTTTTGGTGCTAGAATGCTAGAACTGTGTAATCTGTGGAAGTGCTTACCCAGAAGAGCGGGTAACTCCACCACGATGTAGATCAGCGTATCCGGGCAGCCTTGTTTCATAGTCAGCTTCCTTTCTAGCCCACAGTCGTAAACCTGAAAGCGGCTGCTTAACCGCTCGAGGAGATATACATATACGACTTCCATGACTAATGAGGAGGCTTTGGAGCATAAACTCCAGTTCATCTGCAGAGCGTTATCTCTCGTAGTTTACCCACCAGTCCGCATATCTCTCGTGCTGGTCCATAACCTTCGCCTTCCCCTTCAGCGATGCGCTGACGTAGCCGATCATGGAACTTGTCGATGGCTTCTCTGTACTGTCTGTCCACCATACATCCACTTCCCTGGTTGTCTGCAAGATATCTTATAATAAGGATCTACCGTAACGATTCTGTTTCGCTCACCTATAATAATTTACAAGGAGACGACAGGTGAAGCAGAACACAGTACCTGAGGACAATTGTGGAATTCACTGCTCATTTTAGGACAAAACATCACGCGAAACGTACCGTAACCAGGAAAACAGCCCACATTGTGATGTCTTCTCTACATTACTAGAGGGGTTTTATATGCAGCACCCATATTCAGGAGTGCTGCTGCGTGGAATAAAATACACATATGTCTGGAAAGTTTCAAAGGGAACTGCACCTTGAGTGGATTCACAACGGAGACAGCATTTCGAAAACCCAGGTCCACTTCAAAGTCTGAGGATTCGCTGCTACTGCAACGATGTTTACCAGACGTCTGTTAACCTTACAAAAATATGTTGTTCGTAAAACGAACACAGTTATAACGTGCTGTATGGAACTAAAGAGCTATGATAGTTCCCCTCAGCTGTTTGCACTGTGGGCTAATTTTGAAGCAGTGGAGCTCTTTTCAATGACCCTGGGCCACTTGAAATGCAAGAGAAACATCATTTTGCGATAATTTCGGGTTGGAAGAAGTAAAGTCAAGGTTGCAGCTTATCTCGCGGTTTGCTGCTTGGCAGCTCGGTCACTATGTGCCTTTCTAACTAATTTAGTTAATGAGACGCAGTTCCTGAATTACAGAAGAGTAATACTAGTACACCATGCCGAGGTTCAAAGACGATCGGACTTGGGAACTTACAGAAGACCGTCTGAGAAAATTAGGCATGTGCTCATAAAAGAACTGTGTATCCTGTTATTTTGGTAGAAAACATCCTGAACACATGTGCGTATGTAACACTGACGATGTAAGAGGTTTTCAGTTCCCACTTCCGACTTCAACGGACTTCGACATACTGTGAAACGTTTGGTGTATTCGTGTAAAAATGGAGTTTTTATCAAGTTTTTATTATTCCAATTTCCAGTAATCCGCGTTCCGTAAATCACTGCGGCCCAGTTTTTCTTTCTCTCCCACCCCTCTGTGGCTCTGCCTTTTTGCCCACGCAACTTGTATATGGACGAAAACTTCTTTCGTTCACGAGGGGACACTGTCTGATGCTTGTTTTTACGGTAGTTACGATTATTCTCTCTAATTTCCCCGTCACACTTTTATAGTACTCTATTTCTCTGTTTCGATTCTATTATATTTTTTCTGCATCTTAATAATTTGGTAACTTCTTCGTCATCATAACCTTATTACGATAAAGAAGGTTCAAAATGTCTGCTTAGAGGTTGTAGTTGGTGAGAATTGCAGTCATCGTTGTCTGGTCTATTACAGTTCGCAACATCTGTAGCAGCTTCGAGGGCATTATGCTATTGTAGAGCTAACAGACGTCTGGTCAACACCGCTGTACTGTACTAAAAGGGGATATTTGGGAATTCAGGTAGGTAGTAGCGAGCTTTCAGAATACTGATAAGGTCAGTCAAAGTGCAGATTTCCATGAATTTCCGAAAATATTTCTGTGTTGTTCTGTCTGGCGCAGTACTTCAGGACAGATTTGCTGCATATAAAAACTCCGGCATGACATCTGGAAAACATCACAATGTCTGCCCTTCTCCTGACTGTGGTAAGTTTGGCCCGATGTGCTTTTTTTTAACTGAAGTATGAATTTCACATACACTCTTAGTTGCTGTACCTCGCCTCACCTGTCGCCTCCTTAGATATTGTCATAGGTAAGCAAATTCGGAAGCATTATGATGGATCCTTATTGTAAGATATTTTTCAGACAACCAGGGGAGCGGATGTATGGTTGACCGACCGTTCAGAGAAGCCATCGACACATTCCATAATGGGCTACGTCAGCGCATCGCAAAGGGCGAAGCAGAGGGTTATGGACCAGCACGAGAGATGTACGGACTGGTGGGTTAACTATTTACGTAAATGAAGTAGGTCAGAGTGAAAATTGCCCATTATTGAGAGGAGTTCTCCACTCAGAACTCACGAAAACTTGGAGTTCTTGAGAACTTTAGAGTTTATGGACACGAACATCCAAATTACTTAAGACAGACGAAAATGGAACGACGAAACGTTTTTGCCGGCCCAAATTCATGCTTCAGCTTCAACAGCAATGCATTCTATTAGGTGAGCGCAAAGGTATCGGGGTAGTTGGTGGCATTTCATCGTTTGACCTTGTTTTGCTCCTTGCGATTTTCATTTCTTGCAGCCTTTTTCATATATACCGATAGGCTGAAACCTCCGCTACGTATAACACTTTTGGCTTAGATCTAAATCGCAGCGTTGGTGCATTTTAGGCATGATACTAATGTTAGGTATAGACAGCAAATTTGTGGAAATTTCTTAACCACACACGAGAGAAAAGTTGAGTCGCGCGCAGCCATGCATCTCCAATGTAGTCGAAAAGAGAGGTACACGAAAGAAGATTTTTCTATGTTGTTGGTGGAATTCCGAGGGAATACTGTGTCGAGAATTTCTGAACCTTGGGCCACCGCAACTGCCCAAGTCTACTCTTTTTACCTACAGAAACTGGTGGACACAGGAGACCCGGAGCTGGTAAAAATTGACCATGTTGCCCCACTTCATGCCAACGCCCGACCCCTGCGTGGCAAAGCTTACCCGCCGAAAAGTTGCCGAATTAGGTTGGGAAGATCTACCACACTCTGCATATCCTCCTGACTTATCATTGTCCGAACACGACTTGCTCGGAGCCCTGCAGCTGCATCTACGAGAGAGGAAATTCGATGATTGGACCAGACTGAAAAGTGAGATTTCAAACTTCTTAGACTAGCGGCTGCCAGTCTTCTTGACTTCCGAAGCTGAAGCTTTATTGAAGCATTGGCCACACCTCGTGGATCATGGATATAATTACTTTGTTGATTGGTATCTATTCAAAATGAACTCAACATTCTTTAAAAAATTATGAAATTAGGTGCAAGACTTTCGGACCAACCTAATACCGGACAGACACTCTTAACTTTCTCAGATACTTTCCTGAAATCCTCAGATGTGCTTCCTGCGATTTTCCAATCAAAGTAAAGAACAAGTCATTCTGTAGCAAAGTAGCCACACGAAAAGCCATGAAATTTTCTGCATCTTTTGTATCACTTCTCCCTGAAACTATTGCCAAAGAATGCTTCTATCGCAGTGGCAGGATTACTTATGAGAACTCCACCCCCTTTGCTGTGCAAATAGCTGAAAAGTACTATCATTGTTTTCTGATTCCATATAGTACGTTATAACAGTGGTCGTTTTACGAACAACATATTATGGTAATGTTAACAGACGTCTGGTTAACATCCTTGCAGTAGAAGCGAATCCTCAGACTTTGAAGTGGACCTGGGTTGTCGAAATGCTGTCTCCGTGGCGAATCCACTCAAGGTGCAGTTCCCTTTGAAACTTCCCAGACATATGTGTATTTTATTCCACGCAGCACAGCACTCCTTAATATCGGTGCTGCATATAAAACTCCGCTAGTAATGTAGAGAAGACATCACAATGTGGGCTGTTTTCCTGGTTACGGTACGTTTCGCGTGATGTTTTGTCCTAAAATGAGCAGTGAATTCCACAATTGTCCTCAGGTACTGTGTTCTGCTTCACCTGTCGTCTCCTTGGAAATCATCATAGGTGAGCGAAACGGAATCGTTACGGTAGATCCTTATTATAATATATCTTGCAGACAACCAGGGAAGTGGATGCATGGTGGACAGACAGTGCAGAGAAGCCATCGACAAGTTCCATAATCGGCTACGTCAGCGCATCGCTGAAGGTTATGGACCAGCACGAGAGATGTGCGGACTGGTGGGTAAACTACGAGAGATAACGCTCTGCAGATGAACTGGAGTTTATGCTCCAAAGCCTCCTCATTAGTCATGGAAGTAGTATATGTATATCTCCTCGAGCGGTTAAGCAGCCGCTTTCAGGTTTACGATTGTGGGCTAGAAAAGGAAGCTGGGTATGAGACAAGGCTGCCTGGATACGCTGATCTACATCGTCGTGGAATTACCCGCTTTTCTGGGTTAGCACTTCCACACATTACACAGTTCTAGCACTCTAGCACCAAAAACCGACGAATTAACCTGATTCATTGAATATGAGGGAGGTGCTATAAGTGCATTGAAGGAGATTCTGAAGACGTTCTCCACTGACAAGGATGCCATGAGACAAGTATCAAACACAATGGGGTATTCCCTGTTTGCGCGCATATAAATGAAACTTCAGGTAATATACCCAAAAGCAACTCGCTTCTGATGTACCGCAAGACTTAGACGCAATAAGAAGACCGGCATGCGCAGAATGGACTGGGTGTGTCTATGACAAAAAGTACGTCCTCACTAACTGAACTTGCTATTTTTTTCGTTCTTTTTTTTTTACTAAATTAACATTCTCGTTCTTGTTCAGGACTCATATGCAATAAGACAGAGTAAGCTTTTAGATCGTTTTAATCTGAAAGCGATTCTTCAGACCTAAAAATGGAGAAAGCTTTGAAGGAGGAAAACCCTGCAACGAAAACAAGGATTGCACCTACTACAAAGGCTCGACGTGCGAGTGGAACCTGTGTTATACTTTCTTCTAGAATTATTCTTGCACCTCCTCAAAGCCTTCCTTCCGAAATAAATCCTTAGCATATGTATTCACGTTCACAGTTTTTATTTAAGTAACCTGTGCAACAAACGCACGCATAGAGCGCCTAAAAAGCAGCTCTCCAATTCTTTTGTCGTTGACAATGGGAAGCTTGATGTACAGACTGTGAGGCGGCCGGCCGATCATTAGGGACTCAGACACTCGTTAGCGACGGAACTCGCATCTTACGGCACTTCTGGCATTCTTGCATGCACGAGGTAGTGATTTCATCACCTTCGCTACCGGTCTGGCAGCAACCGGATGAGGGAGTGTTTACAAGCTTTTAGGCTGTGTAATACTGAGATAATAAAAAGATAGCAAGATAAATAATAATATTAGGTTGTCCTACAATAAATAGCCGCAACCTAGTAATGAATTTTTGGAAGTTCATAAATCCATTACTTCAGAAGCTAGCCGGACAAGCCTTGGACTATTACAAAGAGCAAAGTCTGCTCGATCGATTTTAAGCGCCAGCGGACCGATCGAGCAGAGATGGACTCAACTCATGGCATTTTCTCAGTAGTGAACATGCGCATCCCTAATCCGTCGGTGGTCAATTTTTCAGGCGTTTCTTCATCTTCGGACCCAGCGCACCCTTATCACACCGTTGGACCCGACTCCAGGCGTTTCTCCACTTTTGGACGCCAGCGCACCCTTATCACATTGTTGGACCCGACTCCAGGCGTTTCCCAACTTTTCGACGCCAGCGCACCCTTACCATGCCGTTGGACCCGACTCCAGGCGTTTCTCCACTTTCTGAGGCCGCCGCATCTTCCAAACCGCGGTAGACCCGTCGCCCTCCACTTTCCCTTCCGTTAGAGCTTCTCTTCATTCTTTGAACCTCATCATATTCGTCTCTATCATCATGTTGACCTCGCAATCAACATCACTGACCAATCAGGGAATTTCGTTTCATACACACACACCCACATACACGTGACAGACTAAGCCCGTTATTATAAGGCATGATTGTCTGTAACCAGTTATGGAACTCACTGACAACCGCGTGGCTCACCTCGCTTTCTTATCAACTACCAGATCGTCGAACTATTCTGCAGTACTTGCGTATGAAATGAGTAGAAAACTTCCGGATGGTGCGTCAATCAACTGTGGTTCCGAAAAAGATTCCTTTTTCATTGCCACAAATATCATGATAAGGATGGGATACTGAAATCAAGGAAGATTACATTACATTTCTTGTGTAGTAGATGGAATTAATCTATATAAAAGCCACATTTCCCACACAGCAGCACGTTAGTTACATCTTGCACTTTCGTTCTGGTCATGCTAGAGTCATACCAACATGTTCTTCCTACTATGGTCTTGTCTTTTTCACACGCCCCTCGCCCCTCCCCCACCCCCTCCTAACCAGCCACTCCTTCATCCGGCACTAGGGTTCATCGATAGAGGATGTATCCGCCTTTGCCCAACACTGTCGGAAACGCTATGATACTTAGGTTCACTGTGTATCAATAAAGTGGAGAACCCCAGGGCACCAGTCCGCTGACGGAGAACAAGTCTGCTTTGGCCCAACAGTTGGGAAAAGGCTTGGATACTCGCATCGGTAAGGGGTGCAGAAGGCCAAGAGAGGGAAGCGTAGTAAAAAAATGACAATAAGGACCCAGATGGAGGAGTAAAAATACTAAAAATTTCGATTCTGTATCAAGTACTTTAATTAAGGAGCACCGAAAATCAATGAAACATGAAAAACCAGAAAAACGTCTTTGAATGTTTCATGGCTCTTTTGAAATCACATAGCTCTTCCTCATAATAGTCTCAAACTATTCACTCACAACTTTTTCTTGGAAGGCTTCCAACTCTGAAGTTTTTTCCCAAGTTACATGCGATTTTATTCCTAGCTTACATGAGGGCTTCACGCAAGTTAGCGATAAAACCGCATGTAAGTTGTTTCTGTTTCCAAAAGATCACATGTAAGCTTACGAAAAGATTACATGTAAGCTTACAAAAAGCTTACATACAAGCTTACAAAAAGCTTACATGCAAGCTTACAAAAAGATTACATACAAACTTACAAAAAGCTTACATGTAAGCTTACGCAAAGATTACATGTAAGCCTACAAAAAGCTTACATACAAACTTACAAAAAGCTTACATGTAAGCAAGAGGAATAGCGAAAGTTAAATCTATCCAGAGCAAATTTTGTCCCACGAAGACCAGCAGAGCTTATAGGTTGCTTTGTATTTCAGAAAAAATATTGGCATACTCATATAAATTATATAGAATTCATTAATATCAGTCTGGCCGTCCGGCTGACGCCGCACTTCCAGACCTCTCCTCATGCTCGCTTCGCTCGAATTCCTTCATCTGAAAAGGCTCGTAGCCAAGTCGGACTTTTCTTCGGCCTCGTTTCACAGCTTTAACTAGTTTGGCGCTCTACCAATCAAAGAAGACTAACCTCATTTCTATCAGAATTTATTTTTGCCAGATAGGAATAACTATGTATCACCGATTCAACATCTAATGACAACAGGAAATGATTCATTTCTTTTGCCCGCTCTGGTTGATTTGCTGATAAGAATAGATCGAACATACAAAAGAGGAGGGTGCGGTGTGTCCAGACAGAAATGGGGTGAGAATGAAGTGAACGCAACACTGAAGGAAACGGGATGGGGGACGCAATCACATGGATGTTACACTATTTACCGCTGAACTTTGGAATATGCCGCTATTATGTGTTGCAGGCGCTAGCAAAGAGATCGTTTCCCGAATGGTCAGGGGTCATAGAAACGTTGGAGGAGTTGGTCACGTGCAGAGGTATTGACTGCGAAAGATCAGATGGCTGAGAATCACGCGGAGGTTGAGAGGCAGTAGCAACGGAACAGGAGACGGCACCAGCATAAGAAGAAAAACGTGACAGCCTCAGGCTCCTAAGTCGCTCCCTCTCGCACTTGGGTAATGATGGCCTTATGAAGATACTCTGTACAGAGAAGGATCTGAGTTTAGGGGCCCGACGCAGTGTAAAAGAGGCAAAGTATGAGGAGAGTAATACAACTTTAATTAAATGTGGCCTATTTGGATTGTGGCGGCCCATTCGATAGACAGCTACCGGATGACATTGAATTGATAGGTGATCAAGAATTCTTCGTACACAATTATTATCATAAATGACCCCAGTAGATGACAAATTCGCATCACACTCAGTAATACCAGCTACCACAATTGAACGTTTCCGTTCGATTTCCTCACAAGAACAAGGAGGTACAGTGCTAGAATTATCCAGCTGTTTTAGAGGAGAATGCTGAATACGTGCTAATTCGGTCCTAAGATTGCCAATTTCTGATCGCAAGGAAGTGTAAGAAGTGTTGTGTTGAGAAGTGTAGGAAGTGTTTACCAAGTCAGAGTTTTCCTTTCGAACTCTATCAACCTCCGCAACAAGCACACGATTTTTCTCGATCAGATTGGCAAACTGATCCTTGAATTGAAGAAGATGGTTCACTACCGTCCTGAGATGCGCTGGCAATGAGACGTCGTTTAGTATCATCTCCCCCGCATGGTCAAGATCGTCAGCCGTGGGCGGGGAGGCACCGATATCTATCCTGTGTTTCTTCCCGCGACGGATCTGAACAGCAAGAGGAGCAGGGGCAGGCGCTAGAGGAGTATCCATACTTAGAAGCAAGCAGAGAAATGAATAGACCTAGCGAGGCGGCAAGATTTCAAACGAAAGGCTTTATCCCTGCCGCTGGGACGAGAACAAATCTGAAAGCGAGGTGGGGATCACTTGTGACACGCGTGATCCCTCCAATCAATCGCTAATCCGCGACAACGAGAATTTACCTTTGACGGTGGCATTGGTCCAGAAAAATTGCGCACCTCGCCACAGAAGTGCTAAGAGAACGATTAGGTCTTCCACTAAGAAGGAAGATAATGCAAGAATAACGCAGGAATACCAGCTAGGATTAGCAGAAAAGTAGCGAGATCGGACGGCGACAGGAGCGCTAGTCGGATCAACGAGTCGACCGACCGAACGCGGTCGGTGCACGCATGAGAATGATTCCAAAAAAATTACATGTAAATTGTGGCGGCTCCATAAAATTACATGTAACTTGTTTTCACTCCAAAAAGGATACATGTAAGTTGCAAATCTCCTCTCCTCAAATCTCCGAAAACTTACATGTAGGTTGTTTTGACCTTGAATTGATTGCATTTAAGTTGTTTTGACTCGGAAAACCCTACAAGTAAGTTGTTTTGACTCGAATAAGATCACATGTAATTATTTCGACTCGAAAACATCGCATGTAAGTTGTTTTGGCTCGAAAAAGATCGCATATAAGTTGGAATGGAAAAGAAATGTTACATGTATGTTGTTTCCGCCCTAAAAGCTTACATGTAACTTGGGAAAAAACTTCAGAGAAGACGAGACCACTGAAACAAATGCGCACTCAGAATATTTGTCGAACGTCATGGAACTCAATTGCTGTCGTACTTTGTGGTACCATGTTTCCAATAAAAACTGTGAACGTGGATACATGTGCTAAGGATTTATTTCAAGAGGAAGGCTTTGAGGAGGTGCAAGAATAATTTTAGAAGGAAGTATAACACATGTTCCACTCGCACGTCGAGCCTTTGTTGTAGGTGCAATCCTTGTTTTCGTGCAAGGATTTCGTGCAGTTTTCTTCCTTCAAAGCTTTCTCCATCTTCAGGTCTGAAGAATCGCTCTCAGATTAAAACGATCTAAATGCTTACTCTGTCATATTGCATATGAGTCCTGAATAAGAACGAGAATGTTAATTTAGGAAAAAAAGAACGAAAAAAATAGCAAGTTCAGTTAGTGAGGATGTACTTTTTGTCATAGACACACACCCAGTCCATTCTGCGCATGCCGGTCTTCTTATTGCGTCTAGGTCTTGCGGTACATCCGGAGCGAGTTGCTTTTGGGTGTATTACCTAAAGTTTCATTTATATGCGCGAAAACAGGGAATACCCCGTTGTATTTGATACCTGTCTCATGGCATTCTTGTCAGCAGAGAACGTCTTCAGAATCTCCTTCAACGCACTTATAGCACTCCCCTCATATTCACTGAATCAGGTTAGTGCCCCGATTTTTGGTGCTAGAATGCTAGAACTGTGTAATCTGTGGAAGTGCTTACCCAGAAGAGCGGGTAACTCCACCACGATGTAGATCAGCGTATCCGGGCAGCCTTGTTTCATAGTCAGCTTCCTTTCTAGCCCACAGTCGTAAACCTGAAAGCGGCTG
Organism: Ancylostoma caninum; assembly: GCA_037903475.1. NCBI lineage: Eukaryota > Metazoa > Nematoda > Chromadorea > Rhabditida > Ancylostomatidae > Ancylostoma > Ancylostoma caninum. The sequence continues at coordinate 147,732 of JBAJFG010000294.1, read as the reverse complement.
CTTAACCGCTCGAGGAGATATACATATACGACTTCCATGACTAATGAGGAGGCTTTGGAGCATAAACTCCAGTTCATCTGCAGAGCGTTATCTCTCGTAGTTTACCCACCAGTCCGCATATCTCTCGTGCTGGTCCATAACCTTCGCCTTCCCCTTCAGCGATGCGCTGACGTAGCCGATCATGGAACTTGTCGATGGCTTCTCTGTACTGTCTGTCCACCATACATCCACTTCCCTGGTTGTCTGCAAGATATCTTATAATAAGGATCTACCGTAACGATTCTGTTTCGCTCACCTATAATAATTTACAAGGAGACGACAGGTGAAGCAGAACACAGTACCTGAGGACAATTGTGGAATTCACTGCTCATTTTAGGACAAAACATCACGCGAAACGTACCGTAACCAGGAAAACAGCCCACATTGTGATGTCTTCTCTACATTACTAGAGGGGTTTTATATGCAGCACCCATATTCAGGAGTGCTGCTGCGTGGAATAAAATACACATATGTCTGGAAAGTTTCAAAGGGAACTGCACCTTGAGTGGATTCACAACGGAGACAGCATTTCGAAAACCCAGGTCCACTTCAAAGTCTGAGGATTCGCTGCTACTGCAACGATGTTTACCAGACGTCTGTTAACCTTACAAAAATATGTTGTTCGTAAAACGAACACAGTTATAACGTGCTGTATGGAACTAAAGAGCTATGATAGTTCCCCTCAGCTGTTTGCACTGTGGGCTAATTTTGAAGCAGTGGAGCTCTTTTCAATGACCCTGGGCCACTTGAAATGCAAGAGAAACATCATTTTGCGATAATTTCGGGTTGGAAGAAGTAAAGTCAAGGTTGCAGCTTATCTCGCGGTTTGCTGCTTGGCAGCTCGGTCACTATGTGCCTTTCTAACTAATTTAGTTAATGAGACGCAGTTCCTGAATTACAGAAGAGTAATACTAGTACACCATGCCGAGGTTCAAAGACGATCGGACTTGGGAACTTACAGAAGACCGTCTGAGAAAATTAGGCATGTGCTCATAAAAGAACTGTGTATCCTGTTATTTTGGTAGAAAACATCCTGAACACATGTGCGTATGTAACACTGACGATGTAAGAGGTTTTCAGTTCCCACTTCCGACTTCAACGGACTTCGACATACTGTGAAACGTTTGGTGTATTCGTGTAAAAATGGAGTTTTTATCAAGTTTTTATTATTCCAATTTCCAGTAATCCGCGTTCCGTAAATCACTGCGGCCCAGTTTTTCTTTCTCTCCCACCCCTCTGTGGCTCTGCCTTTTTGCCCACGCAACTTGTATATGGACGAAAACTTCTTTCGTTCACGAGGGGACACTGTCTGATGCTTGTTTTTACGGTAGTTACGATTATTCTCTCTAATTTCCCCGTCACACTTTTATAGTACTCTATTTCTCTGTTTCGATTCTATTATATTTTTTCTGCATCTTAATAATTTGGTAACTTCTTCGTCATCATAACCTTATTACGATAAAGAAGGTTCAAAATGTCTGCTTAGAGGTTGTAGTTGGTGAGAATTGCAGTCATCGTTGTCTGGTCTATTACAGTTCGCAACATCTGTAGCAGCTTCGAGGGCATTATGCTATTGTAGAGCTAACAGACGTCTGGTCAACACCGCTGTACTGTACTAAAAGGGGATATTTGGGAATTCAGGTAGGTAGTAGCGAGCTTTCAGAATACTGATAAGGTCAGTCAAAGTGCAGATTTCCATGAATTTCCGAAAATATTTCTGTGTTGTTCTGTCTGGCGCAGTACTTCAGGACAGATTTGCTGCATATAAAAACTCCGGCATGACATCTGGAAAACATCACAATGTCTGCCCTTCTCCTGACTGTGGTAAGTTTGGCCCGATGTGCTTTTTTTTAACTGAAGTATGAATTTCACATACACTCTTAGTTGCTGTACCTCGCCTCACCTGTCGCCTCCTTAGATATTGTCATAGGTAAGCAAATTCGGAAGCATTATGATGGATCCTTATTGTAAGATATTTTTCAGACAACCAGGGGAGCGGATGTATGGTTGACCGACCGTTCAGAGAAGCCATCGACACATTCCATAATGGGCTACGTCAGCGCATCGCAAAGGGCGAAGCAGAGGGTTATGGACCAGCACGAGAGATGTACGGACTGGTGGGTTAACTATTTACGTAAATGAAGTAGGTCAGAGTGAAAATTGCCCATTATTGAGAGGAGTTCTCCACTCAGAACTCACGAAAACTTGGAGTTCTTGAGAACTTTAGAGTTTATGGACACGAACATCCAAATTACTTAAGACAGACGAAAATGGAACGACGAAACGTTTTTGCCGGCCCAAATTCATGCTTCAGCTTCAACAGCAATGCATTCTATTAGGTGAGCGCAAAGGTATCGGGGTAGTTGGTGGCATTTCATCGTTTGACCTTGTTTTGCTCCTTGCGATTTTCATTTCTTGCAGCCTTTTTCATATATACCGATAGGCTGAAACCTCCGCTACGTATAACACTTTTGGCTTAGATCTAAATCGCAGCGTTGGTGCATTTTAGGCATGATACTAATGTTAGGTATAGACAGCAAATTTGTGGAAATTTCTTAATGAATACAAATTCGGACGACCTGCAAAGGGAGGGACCCTTAGCACCAATATTTCGTTTGTGTAGGGTATCTTCTCCAGAATGCCCGGAACTCGTGGGCTCTTGTAAAATCTTGGCGGAAATGAGAGCATGGAAAATGCTCAACGAGCTAGACAGCAACTTGAAGAACACAAGGGTCGCCACCTAGAGGACTGCATATATTTGATCTACTGATATCCTTGCAAGCCGTTTCTTAAACGGATTCTTATTCGTCATGCAGAATGGGTCATGTACGATGATAGGAAAAGGTCGTCCCAGGATCTGGAGGATAACCCATATCAGCATGTTACAGTGTCAGTCGTGTAAAAAATGTGCCAACCCGTCTCTGAAATTCTCATGTATTCCATATACTTCCTGGACCTGTCTCCAGCAGAATGTCTCCTTTTCAAGCGTCTATATCGTCACATCGCCTGTGAAACTTTCAATGAACAGACTCTCCTCGAAAACGACGCGGGCCACTTCTTCAAGTATAAGCCCGTCAAATTTGAGGCTTCTGGAAAAATCTTTATGTGCCGTAATGGCAACATTACGCTCATGCTAATGCTTTCTGATTTGATTGAAACTGTTTACCATGGGCTGACTTATGGCGTTTCAAAAAACCAAGTGAAACTGCCCCGGTACTTTTGCACGCACCTAATACAACAGTTTGCTTTTAGGTATACGACTGTGGGCTAGAAGAGGAGGCTAGAAAAGAGATAAAGCTTCCTGGATACGCCGATCTCCATCATCGTGGAGTTACCCGCTTTTCTGGGTTAGCACTTTTACAAATTATACAGTGCTAGCACTCTAGCACCAATAACCGAGGCATTAATCTGATTCAGTGACTATGAGGGAAGTGCTATAAGTGCCCTGAAGGAGATCCTGGAGACATTCTCTGCCGACAAGAATTCCATGAGACAGGTCTCAAACATACTAATGCTATTCTCTTGTTACTATTTCGGATTCGGATAGAATTTTAGGTGGTGTACCCTAAGGCAACTCGTTTTGGATGTTCCGGAAGACTGAGGCGCAATAAGAAGACCGGCATGCGCAGGATGGATTGGGTGTGTGTCTACGACAAAAAGTAGGTTTTCTCTCTAGCTTTTTACGTTCTTTTTCTTCTCAATTCTCAAAGCCGAAATGTCTTATTACGGCTTGTAAGCAGTAGAACAGTTAGCTTCTCCGTTCGAATCTGGTGATGCTTCTTCAGGCCTAAGGATGGAGAAAGCTTCGAGGGAGGAAAACCCTGCAACGAAAACAAGGATTGCACCTATTACAAAGGCTCGACATGCGAGTGGAATTTGTGTTACACATTCTTCTAATATGTGCCCGTCCCGAACTTGGCATCAAGCGCTTCTGGTGAAACTGTTTTACCGAATAAATTCTTCGCATTCGTGCTTGCAATTACACTCCTTATTTAGAAGCTGCACCTACTGGAAGTTTCGCTCACTAATCCGAGCAATGAAGTAGCGTTTAAGAACAGTTAGCGAGAAGTAGATGCCTAACAACTTTGTCAGGTGGGGACGTACAACCACTACAGTGACCTTACTAAACCTTGACGATGAGTATATTTCCGCGTGGGAAGCACAAAATTGCTTTGAAATTTTGGGCTGCGGTACAAATAGATACCGTGCTCGTATCCAGCACCTCAAACAACTTCCTTGTCAAATTTCAGTTCGGAGATTTTTTTCTGATTTTTTTGGCCCTCTAAAAAGATGAAATGATGTCCTAAATAATTGAATTTCTAGATACTAGGTTCGTGAAAAAATCTTGTCGGACATCTTTTTTCGTCGACTGGTGACAATATAGTAGTGACACTCAGTCCATTGTCACGAGTGTCAAGACCGGTGTGGACGCGTATAACGGTGCATTCACAAGGATAATCCAACGTTACCTACGAGAGATCCTCTGCAGTGGGTTCGGAAGAATGCCGCATTAGCCAGGGGCGGAGGAGACATGGCTAAGATTGTGAATCTGAACTTTACTCCACTTTCAGGCCCTTGAAGAAGACGTTTTCGTTGAAACGTTAGGCCAAAAATAGAGATCCATCTAAAACCTGCTACGAACAGAAGCATAGAATATTTAGAAGGATACTCAAGAAATGCCTAGGTTCAAGAACCAAAGAACATGGAGATTATTTCTCACTAATGTCTCAACTCTAAATTAAATTCAGGAAAGCGAAAACAAAAGACACAAAGACAGAATTCGAAGCTTCATTCCGAGAAGAAAGCGACGTCACGCGAGCAAAATAGCAAATGTAAATGACGACATTTTAAATTTGAAAATAAAAGAAAAAGTAAGAAGAATCATCGAAACAATACGAAAAAGCACAAGATAAAGAATCATATTCGGAAAGAGTTACCAGATTTCTTCACATTCGGACTGTTCTTACCTTGTCGACTGTGTTTCCTCTCTGCTGTGGCTGGCCACACAATTTGGGTACATAGTTCACAATTTGCGGGAATTAGATATTCTTGCGGTTTGCATAGTAGCCGGTTTTTTAACCTACAGAGTGCGATGGGTGAGTTGTATCCAGGGATTACGAATCAGGTAGCAAACTGGAGCGGTTCACCAAATCCTGCGCTTCCAGAAAATTTCGGTCTTCCAGAACAGAAATGGATGAAATTAATCTTCTGACATAACAGGTTGCATGGTCATTTTGGCCACATTTGGAACAAGGATGAGTGTCCATGCAGGACGAACTGTGGTGTTCACGAAGACATTTCGGCCAAAGCTTATGCAGAACCAAGAGAACTGTCGCCTTATAACTAAAAGGAAATGGTGCGCGACATTGCCAAGTGTAATGATGTCATCTGCAGAGGATTCAATTGTTAAGCCTCTGGATTATAGTATTATGTTGGTAAGGACGTACTACTGCTACTGGGCTCGATGATGGTATCGAGATAGTGTCAGTGGCCCGGCCAGAGCATTTCGGAAGGGACAGAAGTGAAGCTGCCGCAGTGTCGTCTGCGAGCTGCAAAACGAGTTGATGTCGGTGGGAGCTGTTCCATGGAGGTTTTCAGGATTGCATAGAGGGGAATGCTGTCGAGTTAGTTGGGAAGGAGTGTGGAGTAGCAGTTGCGTGGAATGTTGGGCAATACAAAGTGGTTTAGCGTGGAAAAGTATGTTTAGAAACAGCGCAGTGAGGTATTTATGTGCACGATGCTGGGCGTGGCTATACTTGTCATCTGAAATCACGGCAATCATTCATCCAGAAAATCTTCTGAAATCACGGCAATCATTCATCCAGGAAAGAGAGCCTAAATTTGTATTCGCCTAACCATCCCGCAAAGGGTTGAGTGATCGTATCGTCCCTAAGGGGTGAAAGAAATGGGCGCACGGGGACTGTAAGGCTTGATATGTTTGGCTGTACTAAAAGTACCACCCGTTCAGGTTCTTTAGTCAAAAGATGAAAAATCTGGGAGGCTTGGGTAGAAGTGCACCTCACTTAACGTTTGGGTGCACTGCAGTCTACCACTAAAAATGATGGGAGTGCACAAAGTACATGCTCCATTCAAACGCCTTTGCCACTCTTCAATCAAAATTTATGCTTGGTGTCAAGATGCGGTAAAGTTGGAGTTGACTAGTAGAACTGCTATCATAATGTGATATAATACTCCTAACTCACATATGTATATACATATAGTTACAGGGAATTCCAAACGGCCAGGTGAATACGGACCGTGACGTGGCGTGGCGTGGCACCCTGGGTGGGCATCACTGGCCCACGTTAATGGTATTCACCCGGATTTTTGGAGTTCCCTGTATGTATGGTCACGTAGGTTCCTCCCCACTTTGTGGATACAGTGAGTGTCGATAGAAGTACGGTCTTTGCAGACTCACCAACACGCAGCGCGGCCGCGCCGCTTGCGCTGGAACCGGTTCAGTATTTGCATATCAGGGTCTTCTCGATAGTTTTTCATCTTATGTGATGTCAACTATTGGGAAAACTAACTATCAAGAAATTTCTGCGGTTTGCTGTTACAGCGAGGATTCCAGCGCAAGCGGCATTGTCGGGATACGTGCCTCCGGAGTCCGTAAAGAACGCATTTCCATAGACGCTCACTGTGGCGTTGTGAACGAGAATATCGCGCGACGTACTCTCATTGCTGTAGGCGAGAGTTTTTATTATGGAAGCGTATCACGTTTTTAGGACGTCTGCTACCACAAAAACGCACAGAAGCCTCGTGAATCAGCTTCATCTGTAAGAATCGAACGTAGATTTAAGGTCTTTTGGCTCCTATTGAACTAAACGATTTCTCCTTCGTTTCAGGATGGCGACGAACTTTTCTCTTTTGCCTCCATTGCCGCCATTACGGGACTTCATTCATATGTATCGTTCAAGAGCAAAGAAGGTGCTGTCACAGAATTACCTCATGGACATGAATCTTACACGGAAGGTGTGTATGTTGGTGTTGAATTTGGAGAGGAATAAGACCAATTCTTCGAAACAACATAAAATAGGTTGAAAGAATTGAAGACGATCGCTTAATTGGTCCTTATTTTGTCACCTTTTCATAAGTTTCGATTAACAGTTTCCCTTGTTTGTAAATGGTGCTGTCTCTTAGCTTCATAGTAGATAGATGATTGATGAAGTGGAAAGAAGCTTGTGGATGGTAGTTTCTCTTCTTTATTCACGCGACGTTTCGGGATTTTAATCCCATCATGAGGCACTGAATTTCTACGAAATAATGAGCACTGAATACATGTTCACAATCACATCAATGGACAATGTCAAACATACAGTGTTAGTGTATTGCAGCGAGTGATGTCACCAATGGCCGCAGGCTGGGTGTGTGCCGCTTAGAATGAACTTGACTATGTTTGGGTCGGTGGTGATGTTTGGGTCGGTGGTGATTATCCATTTATAGATATCAGTTGCAGGGCCTCGGTCATTTCCTCCTTACTGTTGATGGCTGGATTCCTTCTTCTTATTTCAAGAGCTTCACGTATCTTTCTTTCCACGGGGTCGCGAATGTTTTATGCAACACCACTACTTCCAGCTTAGGAGGACATTCCATGGTGTGCCGTAGTGTCCGGTGTCGTGAAAAGGCGTTTCGAGGATACGAAGGAGGATGCATCAGAGCTCTCCGATGTTCATCAATCCTCTCAAATAGTGGTCGGCTGGTTTCTCCAACGTATGTTTCCAAACATGCTGTGCATTTCACTTCATAAACTGTGTTTTTCAAGCCGCAGATTCGCTTCTCCACGCAGATATTACAATGTTTCCTTGCACATGAGTCTTCGTACTGTCTTGATGAAGTCAGCAAATCTTTTAAACTCCGTGGTGGACGAAAAACGAGTTGTGCTGGAATTTTCGATTTCTTCACAGCACAGTTGATGCAATTTGCCAAGTATTCGTTGACATATGGCATAACAAGGACTGCACCATGTAGCGAATGATACGGTTTCCAACAGTATGACGGTTCGTAGCGGTATCCGTTCTCTCGCAAGATGTCTTCTGCTCTTTGTTTGATTGGTTCCCAGTCATGCGTTGTGGTCTCTTGCGCTATCCTCATGAAGTTGTTGACAGTGTTCATTTTCATGTAGTAAGGATGACAACTTCGGGAGTGAATGAGCACATTTGCAGACGCGGTTTTCTTGTACCAGACGCTTTCAACGCTCCCATTTCTGATCCGTATTTTTGTGTTTAGGAAAGGTAGGAAACTGTTTTCTCCGGGTTCCTCCACAGTGAAATGTATGTCATTATTTGCGCTGTTCAGATTCTCCAATGTTTTTCTCAACGAGCATCGCGATCGTGCAACGATGAATATATCGTCAATGTACCTTTTGTAGTACATGACTCCTCTCTTTAGAGCTTGTTTCTCAATGCCATCTAAAAAGACAATGGCAAGCAATGGAGCTATTCTACTTCCCATTGCGAGTCCGCGAATTCGATTCCTCCGAAACGATGCACAGTGCTCTCAAAAACGCCTATCTCTTCGGAAGTTGAAGCTGCTCTAAACTTAGGCCCAACATTTTGTCCTGCGCCTCGATTGACTGACGATGTTTTAGTAGAAATTTTGACTGGATTGCATCGCTTCGCCTATCGTCAGATGTGGAGAGAACAGATAGGAAGCGGAGTGCAGAATGCAGAAGAAGCGCTAAGATTAAGAATGCCGTTTCCAGCTAGTACTATTAAGGCTCCTAAACAAAAATCCCAGTGGGCACCTGATCTGCTGGCACTAGAACTCGATCTCATACGCCAGTTCCGAGCGGTACAAACTCGGCCACACAAGGACAACATGACACCAACAGAACGACGTGGCTTAAATGAAGCGTTACGTTTGAAAAAAGCTCTACGGTTCAGTATTGAAGATAAAAGTGGTGCATTTGTAGTGATGGATAAGGAAATGGACAAACAACTGGCAACACTTACTCTAAGCGACGCCTCCACATATGTCCGCTCAAACTCGAATGAATTCCAAATTGCATTCGAAGAACTGTCCCAAGTGACGCAAGAAATTCTATCGCCAAAATTGGAGAAGCAAACCTTGATGAGATTGAAGACGAACCACCCTTCCATGCCAACGTTTTATCAGTTAGTGAAAACGCATAAGCTACCTCCTCAATTTGATATCAAATCTTTATCAGTGGAGGAAATAAAAACAAGACCCATAATATCATCGTGTGATGGACCTGCAGACAAACTAAGCTGGCTCCTGTCAAAGATTCTATCGCCCCTTCTTGTCTACGTTGACGCCCACCTCCGGAACACAAAACAGTTTCGAGAAAGTCTTGCCCAGTGTGACTTTTCCAGAGCTCCAAACCTCCTTTATCGGAGCTTTGACGTAGTTGCTCTCTACACCAACGTGGATAACAATCTAGCAATAGATGCATGCCTCACACTCCTTCAAGAACATGAGAAAGAAGTGAGGTTGTATGGTCTGACGTTGTCAGAAATAGGAAAGCTTCTGGTGGTCGCACTCAAGCAGAACATCTTCAGATTTGACAACATTGTTTACCGACAAATTCGCGGACTCGCAATGGGAAGTAGAATAGCTCCATTGCTTGCCATTGTCTTTTTAGATGGCATTGAGAAACGAGCTCTAAAGAGAGGAGTCATGTACTACAAAAGGTACATTGACGATATATTCATCGTTGCACGATCGCGATGCTCGTTGAGAAAAACATTGGAGAATCTGAACAGCGCAAATAATGACATACATTTCACTGTGGAGGAACCCGGAGAAAACAGTTTCCTACCTTTCCTAAACACAAAAATACGGATCAGAAATGGAAACGTTGAAAGCGTCTGGTACAAGAAAACCGCGTCTGCAAATGTGCTCATTCACTCCCGAAGTTGTCATCCTTACTACATGAAAATGAACACTGTCAACAACTTCATGAGGATAGCGCAAGAGACCACAACGCATGACTGGGAACCAATCAAACAAAGAGCAGAAGACATCTTGCGAGAGAACGGATACCGCTACGAACCGTCATACTGTTGGAAACCGTATCATTCGCTACATGGTGCAGTCCTTGTTATGCCATATGTCAACGAATACTTGGCAAATTGCATCAACTGTGCTGTGAAGAAATCGAAAATTCCAGCACAACTCGTTTTTCGTCCACCACGGAGTTTAAAAGATTTGCTGACTTCATCAAGACAGTACGAAGACTCATGTGCAAGGAAACATTGTAATATCTGCGTGGAGAAGCGAATCTGCGGCTTGAAAAACACAGTTTATGAAGTGAAATGCACAGCATGTTTGGAAACATACGTTGGAGAAACCAGCCGACTACTATTTGAGAGGATTGATGAACATCGGAGAGCTCTGATGCATCCTCCTTCGTATCCTCGAAACGCCTTTTCACGACATCGGACACTACGGCACACCATGGAATGTCCTCCTAAGCTGGAAGTAGTGGTGTTGCATAAAAACATTCGCGACCCCGTGGAAAGAAAGATACGTGAAGCTCTTGAAATAAGAAGAAGGAATCCAGCCATCAACAGTAAGGAGGAAATGACCGAGGCCCTGCAACTGATATCTATAAATGGATAATCACCACCGACCCAAACATCACCACCGACCCAAACATAGTCAAGTTCATTCTAAGCGGCACACACCCAGCCTGCGGCCATTGGTGACATCACTCGCTGCAATACACTAACACTGTATGTTTGACATTGTCCATTGATGTGATTGTGAACATGTATTCAGTGCTCATTATTTCGTAGAAATTCAGTGCCTGATGATGGGATTAAAATCCCGAAACGTCGCGTGAATAAAGAAGAGAAACTACCATCCACAAGCTTCTTTCCTCTTCATCAATCATCTATCTACTATGAAGCTAAGAGACAGCACCATTTACAAAAAAAGTTTCCCTTGTGTTCAATATCTTATGTCCTTCTTTCGCAGATTGTTCGAGGCGCTGGAGTTCAACCCGGAGATTGGGTATGTGAAGTTGGACCTGGCCCTGGCGGGATCACTAGGGCTATTCTAGAGACCGGTTGTGATCGCCTAGATGTCGTTGAAATCGATCAGCGGTTTATCCCTCCACTAGAGGTGAGCTGGATTCTTGTTCAACATCTTGTGATGTTAAAGCCGTCACATACGCACAGTTTTGATTTGTTTACTTGTCAATTTCATTTTTGAATCATGGTCCTTGGATTTTTGCTGGTTTGCGTACCAATGCACTATACTTTGCAGCATCTGGCAGAAGCAGCTGATGATCGTCTTCATATCCATGTTGTTCTATCCAGTATGTTTTCTTAAATCATATTGTAGAAGAATTCTCGTTTTTTTTTCATCATATTGCTTGCTTTTACGTCCGTGTCATGTCATACAGTGACCGTCGATGAGTGCGTTTTTTTTGTGAAACTTTGCGACGGTTTTGAACTAGAACGCTCATGACACTTATGCACTTTGTTCCCCTCTCCTAGGCTTCTCAAAGATATGTCCTATCGCCGAGATGCGTGGCGATTTGGGCGAGTACCACTGACACTGACTTTCCAAATGGAAGTCGCTAAGCGGATATGTAGTCCTATTGATGATGATGCACGTGCGAGGATTTCAATTATGGCTCAATATCTAACAGAACCGGAGATTCTATTCAGAATTCCTGGTAAGTTACCCTCTTACACTTTTACCTCTTTGACGAAGTTCTGTTCAATTTTTCTTTTTTTTTCGTTGATATTTAAATTTGTAACTTAAAACTTTTTCTATTCCAACTGACTTTGCTCATTATCTGATAGGATCTTGCTTCGTTCCTCGACCGGAGGTTGACGTAGGTGTTGTACAATTTGTTCCTCGGATACAGCCACTTATCAGCGCCCCATTCGAGGTGTTCTGAAAAAATGTTCTTCTGGTATGTGCACACTCTTAGCGATGTTTCTTCAGGTTGTGGAGAAGCTTTGTCGACAAGTTTTCCATAACCGGCAAAAGTATATGATCAAAGGATTAAAAGATTTATTCGGAACTGTGGTATTCCACTTCTTTTCTGGAACTATTGGTACAAAGGCAAAACGTCTGTCATCCCCAGGATTCGAACCTGCGCCCTCCAAGGACTGCGACCTGAACGCAGCGCCTTTGACCACTCGGCTAGAATGATATGGATGTATTGACGTGGAGATCGTACAGGAGCAAACAAACACACGCCACATTATTGACTGAGGCTATACAAATGTCATAAAACCATTGGAAAGGAAAAAATACTGGATCACTAAATCCTAGAAATAATTTTTTTCCAAAATGTGGAGTGCAAAAATTGGGGGTTCAGCCTTGTGCTCTAAAAGATAGCTCGTGCTAGCAGAAAAAACCCCGTACATGTAAGTTAAGATTTTACAGGTTCTTCACAACTTTCTAGGTTTCGGTAGCTTACTAGTAAACATTTCAAACTAGGAAATACCATAACTGGAAAATTAACGAAAGGAAGGACAGTTGGTAAACTTGTTAGCCGAACACGAGGTTAGTAATACTTTTTATTGGCCTTCGCATATTCTCGATTCCTCATCTACACCTTGTGATCTCCATCCTCATATTCGGTCAATTGTGTGTCGATCAGTTCCGTCTTCTTGTTGTCTGTTTCGTCATTATAACAACTATAGATAACCTATGTATGTAGGCCTGGCAGCCACTCACCCCTACATTAATGAACTCTTTTAATAATAAAAAAAGTGTTCGGCTAACAAGTTTACCAACTGACTACTATGCCGAGGTTCAATGACGACCGGACTTGGGAAAGGAAGAACATTGCTCATGAAACGACGTCAGCTAGATGGACCCGTCTCCCCCACTTTTGGGTCTCACCAACTATCGGAAATGCTTTCTTGAAATAATCTATCTTTAGCTAGTTGCTGTGGTAACTCAAGTGATAAGGGTCTGCCCATGTATAAAAACAGAGTGAAGGGTGGGGTCGATTCAGATGCAAATGGACTGGAATGAGGAGGGGAATACGGATTGGGATAATGTGCACCTAGGTCACATAGGTAGAAGGAATAGCAGGAACGGGAGCAAGGGCACCCTTGCTGCAGAAATTTACCCAGGCCGTGACGAACTTCCTTTTATGGACGCGGGCGTCCCTATTACAACGCTGGACCGCCATGCGTTTCCTCACCTTTGGACGCCGGCGCACTCTTATCACAGTGGTGGACCCATCTCCCCCACTTTTGGACACCGGCACACCTTATCACAGTGGTGGACCCGTCTCCCCCACTTTTGGACGCCGGCGCACCCTTGTCATAGTGATGGACCCGTCTCCCCCACTTTCGGGTGCCGGCGCACTCTTATCACGAGATTGATTGATTGATTGATTTTTATTTCGTCGATAGCAAGTTGTGAAAAACATAACGTTGAAATGTTGCTAGTAACATGATCGACTTTCGCAGAGCTAATTTCCATCAAATTTGCAAAGCGCCAATTTCCCTACCCCAATAGATTATTTCAAGAAAGCATTTCCGATAGTTGAGTATTTGTGCGTATGATTTGCTCTCGCTTGTCTCTTCGAATGCGGCGCTATTTTTCGCGTTCTTTCTTTCTCTAATATCTTCACAACTATGTTCCCCGGTGAAACGCAATATAGCTCGACATGAACGGGTTGTGATCAGGCACTGCCGGTTACATATTTTGTTTACACTGTACACACACTTCTACTACTGGGGATCCCACTCGGCTACGCACAGTCTCTCTAAAAATTCACTCTCAGGCGAAGTAACGGTTTAGGTTTCACCATTACCAAAGTTTAGCCTTCAAGATTTACTCCGGCGAGAGATATGCGAATTTCATCCTTATCCACTGGAACAAATCTAAATCCTATTAGATTCTGGTCGATTAGTGTCTAATCAATTTGAATTAGGTTACTGTGAGCATTTCCTGGCAGGCTTAGTCGCGGAGGACAAATTTTTCCGTTTTGAACAGGCCGCAGCCCGTCTCTATGAAATCGTGAAATTTAAGAAAAGAATTGTTGAACCAAAACCAACCTTATCGATGGCCGATCTTCACCTTCTGAAGGTTATGGCCAGTGATTGGGGTGACTGCAAAGGCAACGTCCCTACGTGATGCTGCCACGCGACGCTGCCCTCACGGCAAACCTGTGCTATCAGCAGCTGGAGAGATTGGCCCCAGAAATCGCAAAGATGTGTCCGAATCACGGCACGATCCAATTCCTTCACGACGATACTCGTCCGTACACTGGAAGAGTGGCCCCCAAAAAGTGACCTTGACCTTGAATGAAGGTGCCGATTTATCCATCGTACAGCCCTGATCTTGCGACAAAAGCTTATTGTGGTTATGGTGGTTTATTCAGTTTTAATGTCTCTTCCTTTTTTTAAAGTCAATAAAATGTAATGTCTCCAAAACAGCAAGAACATTCCCTACAATCTTATATGTCTTACCCGCCACTTTAGTACCGCTCCGAGGTAAATCACCTTGATGAGTGTCAAGCTATGAGTGAAGTAGGGGGCGTCACCGTCTTCACCTGAATTAAATTCAACGATGCTTCCCAGCACAGGAGGCGTTCACTTTGTACGGACAACTGTAGCTCTCAAGATGTGGGGCTTAATTTTCTCGTAAAAGCAAGTTTTGGGTGGTTCTCCTCCTCATCGACCACCGTTCTTGCGTGGATTTCGCTTCGTTCCATTTAAAATCGTTGTCGAAAGCCGTGATTCTCGCTATCCCTTGCTGTTTTGCAAGAATTTGAGGGCTGATTCAGTGCACTTGGATGCACCAAAAATCTGCCATTGGATGTTAGCGCTGAACTTTTTCTGCTCTTTATCTAGCAGGGTCCGAGAGTGTGTTTGTGACAAAAATAGTTTAATTCTAGCACTGCTGAATGAGACAAAACCCACAGAAAAACATGTCATTACTGCAAGGAAATGAGCTAGCACAGGATGTGCGGTAACTTATGACACATCAGGTGTAGTAAACTCCTTTACTTTCCTTTTAAAGATAGTATTTCTAAAGAAATGCATTGGCACGTGACACTTTGATGAATCTGGAATAAATCTTGTTGCTACAGAGTCGCTATTTGATTCGCGCTTCAGCATAAAACCTCAAATTTTCTTGGTTTTGAGAAATTCTCTTTTTGAGATGAAAATCTCACAGAGCTCGCTTAAACAATTTGTGTGCCTGTAACAAGTTGCTCCTCTGTCTCTTTCATTTTAGTGACTTCAAAATATAGATTTAATTTTGGGCAAACGATGACTGGATATGCAAATCTCAAGTTGCATGTGATGTGTGCCCTGAGCAGGTCTCGGTCACTGGAGTCCCTTGTAGTACGAGATTGGCGAGCAGTTACCAGCAGATGAGTCGTTTCCTCACGGAATGTAAGAATAGTTCCCAGCCACTTGATGGGCTCGACAATCGGGAATTATTGTTATAGTTGCTGTTTAAAAAAACATTTATGAGGTTTGACCTGAATTACTGCTGCCACTCAAATTTTGGGCTTGAAAGAATGACGGAATCACATCACTAGCATTTCGCTGCTGACATTTGTCACTCATCGTTCTGTCTCTCTCATCGTCGGTTATAAACAGATTAGAAATCAAATCTGCTACAACGTAATCAAGGATAACTACTCAGACATCTGCGCGGCTTTATTCTCGGGAACTTAAGCTTGTTTCGCAGATTATAGGCTATCTCAGCCCACCTGACTTCATACAATAAGCACACAAATCTAAATATACAGCATTTTGCACTTCATAGTGTAGCATCAGGGGTCATTAATTTTAATCGAGACAGCATAATGTAACAGGTAGGGGCGGAAGAAGCAGTAGGTAGCAGAATTTTCTGCAGGTTCGGCCTTAAATCGGGAGAGTTTGAGCCCAAGGCTATCAAAACAATCATATGTGCTCGTCTCGCTCTGGGAAACTGTCTGCCAGAAGGCAAATTTCAGAATACGAACCCGTTTTTATACATGAGAATCACATCGCCGTCGATCTCCGTAGTTAGAAACGTTCAAACATCGCCATGTTATTCCCGAAGGGCACGTAAACTATTATAGAACGGTAGATCTACTCGAACAATCAACAATATAGGTGAAACATCACTGCGGTACGCGTCGAAAATTTCTGAATTAATGTTTATCAGAAGCTGTTTTGTACTTAAAATATGCACTTTGAGACCAACCAGAAAGACACTTTCAGTGCTCGATAATAGAGACCACCAGATGTACCGAATGTATATGATACGGTCAGGCTATCAGACATCTGGTGGTCTTTATTATACTGTAGAACCCAGTTGTTCTTTCAATTCGACAGCATTTCTATTTATTGAATAATTAAGGTAAGAATGTGGGGTAAAATCAAGGATTATTGTCATCATGTTGAAGCTGTGAGTTAACGGTGAACTCAAAGGCAGTGTCTCAGCTCATTGACTTTCCATGTCGGTCGAACATATGCGAGCCGCTGAACACAAGGTGTACTTTAAGTTTCGTGAAAAAGTCGAAAACCCTATAAGTTACGGGATTCTTTGGCCGAGAATTTTGAAATTCTCGGCTAGTGGACCAGAGACTTCATTCCACAGCAAGAGCTAGCTGAGGGTGCGGCATGTCTTCCCGACACGGCAGTTGACAATAGCCACTGCTTAGGAGTTCATCCTTATATGCAACCTTAATTTCTCAGGTCCGCTTTTGCCAGCTTCCCAGCAGGGAAACTCGTCCACTCCAATGTTGGGCTTGGCCTTCAAAATAGAGGGTTTTAAACGTTTTTTTTCTACATTTCAAGCACATTGTTGGAACCAGCACGTCGATTAGGACCAGATTCCGTCCTAATCTCAAAACCCATAATGAGGTGAGACACTGCTTTTAAAGCTAAAGTTGTATATATGAGCATGGTGGTTGAATACTATGGCTACATTTAGCAGCGGAGTTCGATCGGGTCGGCAAAAAAATTATACGTATCAATCCTTATCCGTATGTATCAATCCTTATCCGTATCTAATCGACGAGGATCGATACATATCTTTTCCTGCCCTACCGGAAGGACTCCGATGCACTATAAATGTAGCTTATGACAAAACTGAGAAAAAACACTTGTAGACTTATTTATGTGGGTTAACTCACTGTTCGAAATCAAAGTATGAGCTGACCGTTACGCTGAGTTTCCTTCCTTCTATGCGCTCTGAATTTTATTATGCGAACTACATAGTTGTGTTGGTTTACGAAGCCAGTTTCTGATTAGCGACATGAACTTACTGTTCGAATATGTTGACACGTCGAGATAATCACGATTCAAGAGGCCGAATTCCAGCGTGGCCACGGCCAGCCACCTTTGGCCGGCCAGATTTGGCCACCGACATGTATACCGTAGATAAGGTTACTCACAGAATTTCCTCAAATTTCGCAAATAGGGTTTTTAGATGTGTTGAATACAAATATATTGAATGATAAATGTGTGTTGAATATAATATTCATTTTGTACCATAGCTTGGTTTTGGAGAAATTACATTGGGTGGTGGAAAAGGTCCCGGCGATATGTAGCCAGCCTTTAATGGTCACGAGAGCGGCCACATTTGGCCACCCTTTGAAAGAGGGCCAAATGTGGCCAAAAACTCCAGGAAAAATTTTGGCTGGAACTTTGCATGGAGGAGGTATTTTAGGTGCTGTGCACTAAAATCACATCCACTTCATGCAATAACGCATCTTAGTAGGACTATGGTAGGTGTACGATGGATACGGAACCTCACAGAATTTTCTGAAACTGCGCATAGGCGGTTATTGGAGGTGCTGAACACGACTATCAATGCTATTTTGCATGTTATTGCCATTTTCCTGCTGAAATCAGCATTTTCTTCGAAATTATGGCCGACCAAAGGTGGCTGGCTACGCCGGAATTCGGCCTAAGAACTCGAGTATTCTGGCGCAGATGTATCCAACGGGCACATTCAAATCCAAAAGCAATTACCACTCTCAGAAAAAAAGATGGGAGAAGAGGGTTGTTAGTAAAAACCTAGATTTAAACAAAAACAAAAAATCTTGGTTCGTTTTGCGTACGTCGTCGCAATACATCTGTATCGAAATTTTTCCGACCTAGACTGCTTCCAAAAGACTTGCAGGAACAACAATTCATTATGAGCAAATACAGGACCCTCCAACATCAAAATGCTTGTCACGATTCCAAATTTTGTTGGATCTTTGAAAAAATTCTGTTTTCTGAAAATCTCCATGTTCTTTCTTTTTTTTTTAATTCGGGCATTGTGTTTAATCTACGAACTTAGTAGAGCGCGCATTATGAACTTGATCAGCGAATGCTTAGAATTTAATATCTTTAAATGGTCGGGAAAGTACTTCACACAAACAAGAGGTCTCGCCATACGTCAGAGGCTAGCACCAGCTTTCGCTATCTGCTTCATGAGCAAGATGGAAGAACCAGTGATAGCTTGAATGCCGCAGATGTACTGCCGGTATATCGACGACTGCTGCATAGTAACATCAACGCAGTCCGAATGGAGGAGTGTTCTAGAATTTCCAACCAGCAGCCCCAATACATCAAATTTACACGAGAAACCCCGAAGGACGGTTGGCTACCCTACCTCAGAACAAAAGTGAGGTTGTCCAACGGCACATTTCAAATGAATGGTATCTCAAGGAGAGTTCCAAGAACATCCACATCCGCTCACCCAACAGCAATTGAACGTGCCGTTATCCGGAACATGTTCAAAACAGCAACAAGGGTACAATCGGGGAAAATGGCTTCTCAGATAGCCAGCAGCACGGGTTACTCAGTATCACAACATTCGCGCAATTATCATACCCATTACACTGTGAAACGTGGACGTCATCACAGCGAAAACAAGCTATCCATTTGCCTGCCCTTCATATCAGATGATATTAGTGCAGCCATCCAAAAGTGCATTTCCCGAGCTGAACTACAGAATGATGTTGTCTTGGTTAGCATACCCAACGATAACATTAAAAAGCAGCTAGTTCGGAATAGGCTCCACGACAGGAAATATCTACCAGGGCATTGCATAGTATGCCCACACGGTAGGGAAGGCGACTGCGCAGAGATTGGGGAAATTGAATGTTTGGACTGTAACGCGCTGTATATAGGGGAGACCGGAAGAGCGCTTAATGTGCGAGTAAAGGAGCATTTAGCGAGGTAGGGGCGAGGAAGTCTAATATCACCGCTTAGCAGGCACAGGAACGAAGCGCATCACGGAAGCGATTTCAATGTCAAATGCACGATCTTGACATGTGAAGTTGAGATCTCGGCCAGAAAAGCGCTCGAGGCATTCTGCATTACATTAAAAATCCAGAAATGAACACCAACAACAACAACGAGTGTTTGTCGATAACAAGTGACTTTCCGCCGTTCGTATCCTTAAGCGAGCTATAGATGACATCGTGTACAATGCGGCATTTCCCACTTGTCCGCAACGACAATTAAGATTGCTGCAGAATACTACGCATTAGCGGTGGATTCAGGGTGGGTTCATCTTTTGTCCTGAATGCTTTCTACGCAGCGAGCTTGGGAGAGGGTTGAAAACTAGCAGAGTAGGAAGAGGCCTTTTACGGTTTGGACACAAATAGGAACTATGAACCACTTTTAGGCATCCGAAGACGACGATTAAGTCAAAACGTCAGGCTAGAAATAACCCTGTCCAGCTATCGAACCTAGTTGGCGCACTATAATATAGAAGATTTTTATCTGAGTTTCTATCACCTCAGACGAAGACTTTATTTTGTTTTCGTCCCTGTTCCACGAAGATGTCGCTCCAAATTTCCATATGGAAGGTATTCAAAGGGGAAACCAGGTCATGAGGTGGGTGATTCATTAATTCGGATCTGCACTCTCGTGTGGCAGTTACTGCAACTTTTGATTTGTGAACTAGAGTGTTCTCCTAGAGCAAGAGAATTCCATCTTTCCACGACCCTCTTCCTTGATTGCATCTCGAAATTGGAGCGGCAAATTAGCGTAATAGTGTCATGTGATTGTGACATCGCCTTTGAGGTGGTCAACTTTAAGAATTCTTTCGCATTCCAGGAAATTGTGGCCAAAACTTTTCCTGGCTGGGTCCCGTTAGCGCTCTCACTGTTCGCGGAAAACCTGAACACCTCCATTACCTGCTTTGATCTTGAGATTCAGAGCCATAGTCATGTGGATCCACAATTCATCACCTGTTCCAACACGCTGTAGAAATTCTTCTTCATAATTTCGAAACCATCAACGCTGCGAAAATTCTTCTTCGGAAATTTTAAACCTCCACAAAATTTTGTTTGAAAGCTCAACCGACTTTCCTCATCAAATGCTGAGGGTTTTCAGGACCTAGCGTGAGCTTTGATATTCTCAGGTTCCTGATTAGGATATTTTCGAAAATTCCATACAAAAGTCTAAGATCTTTCATAGTCTTTGCGATTGAAATCAGAAATGTCCACGCAGAACAGGATAGCGCGAAAACCTTCCGCGAATTTGAAAGCACAGCAGAGACTTCATAACGAGAAAGGATGAGAGAACGGATTTACTGATAACAGCAAATTGCTAATGGAATTCCAGAAGACCCGATCTTATTGGTGATATGGAAGAGGAAATACCTGACGAAACCGTTACGCGTAGCCATTAACACCTCGTCATCACTTTTCTCCGGGTTTCTTCAAAGTCATCAGAGCTCTGACTTGAATGCAAGCATTAGTTGGGCCTTAGCTTCCAGGAAAATCGTTTTCGCTCCGCCACAGGATAGATCTAATGAGACAGTAGTATGGAAGACCATTAGGAACTACCTATTGAATGTTTCAAGAATAAAATGCGAAAAGCTGACGTGATTATCCTAAAACGTCTAGGCCTTAAGTCGTCATGTATACGTGTTGAAGACATTTGGGTCAGCCTGGAAGAAGCCAAGGGAAAACCGTTCTTCAGTTACTGGTAGTACGTACAGTGAATGTCAATGGTGGTGGCCCGCGGCCTCAAGAAGCACGCCGCGCAACCGCGATGCGCGCGTCATAAATAATGTTTCCTGCTGCTGGTATACCATATCTGGCAGCTCCTCTACCCGATTTCAAGGATTTTTGACAAAATCGGGAAGAAAGCGACTAGTAAAAGCATTCCGGCAACACACAACACCAATCCAGGTGCGCGCGGAGCGGTCGCGCTGCGTCCTTCTCGAGGCCACGGATGGGCCTCCGCCGTTGACGTTCACTGTAATATTTCGAAGCCACCCTCGGAGCAACATATTATCGTAGACATGCTAAGCACTCGATCAATGAACACTGCTGTATCTGAAAGAAACGAGTTGGCTACAGCGTACAGTGGCTGGGACTTCAAAGTGTGCATACTATGGCAAAACATAATCAAAGTGCAGTAGATCTTTGAAATACTTCCCAAATAATGGCATGTTATTCTACCGGAAGCACTTTTCAATGGATTTTCTGCCTATAAAAATCCTCTTGTAATCGAGAGGAAACATGACAATGTTCACGCTTCTTCTGGTTTCGGTACGTTTAACCTGATTTTCTTTCACTGATGAAAGACAACTTAATATTTGATGTTAACCATGAATTTCATATTCATTCCTAGGTTCTCTACCTCGCCGCACCCTCCTTGGAATTCGCCATAGGTAGACAATAGCAGAATCGCTACGATAGATTTCAACAATACCATGTTCTTCAGACAACCAAGGCAGCGGCTGTATGATAGACCAACGGGCCAGAAAAATTCTCTACGACTTCCATGCTGGGCTGCATGAAGATGAGGCAGAACTGGTGCGTAAACCACATAAGCCACAACGAAAAATAGCGTGAAGGGATCTGAGCTTCATATCTGCCCAGACATTAGTGTGCTGCATCCCTGTGAAGCGTTGTACGTCACGTGAGCAAGCGCTGCTCTTGCTTTTATTGGAAGGTGGGGAGAGAGGGGGCCCCAATAACCAAAAAAACCCTAAGCTATTCCTTCAAAGCTGTTAACGAAGGTCTTAGAAATCCCGGTATTCACAAGTTGGGCCAAAGATTTGAATCACTTCTTTTAATGAATCTCAATTTGAATTCGTGTGCTAGAGCACTATATTAGTATTATAGAAAGTCTTGATATGACTTCCCAACTAACACTGGAGCTTGTTTCATTATAGAAAGAGAACAAGTTGTAACTGTTGCTTTTTTTCTTGTTTTCCATAGGGTAGTTCTCAGACTACCCTTTCCTATAACGAAGGGTGGATGAGGGTAAGGGAGGGGGGGGGGGAGTGGAAGCACTCTAGCGACAGACAGAGTCTGGTCTCCCGGTTGTTTTTTTCTGATTTTCACCTTTTATTTGACTATTTTCTTCCTTTTTAATTCCTTGTATGAGAATCTGTTATGCATGGACAATGATTTTGATCACATTTCCACTGCTTCCTTAAAGTTTTGAAATTGAATGGAAAAGAAAACAAAATTAAGCGAGTATCTATGTGCGATGAATCCTAATACAAAAAAAAATTAAGCAAACGAAATAGTCAAAAAACCAAGAAAGTCATGGAATAAACAGAGGGACCTTGCAGACAGTGCGTTCGCCGTGGTTGCGGCAGAAGTCTGCCAACGGCCCGTCCACAGATAACAGATTGAACCTACGTATACAAATATCTCAATTTCAGGTTTACGACTGTGAACTGGAGAAAAAAGCCAGCGACGAACAAAGGAACCCAGGAAGTGTTGGTAGATATAATAGGCTTTTCGAATTCTCCGGGTGAATACTTTCACGAGTCATTAGGTTATGCTGTTCCACCACTAGTACACAAACTCTGATTTAGTGAACACACTGGAAGGGCATTGCAAGGGTTGCAGACGATTCTGAGTAAGGTGGACAAAAAAAAGGTATTAGAAGCGCTCCACGCAGTTCTCCATAATTGCTCTTCACAAGTTCCCAAAATCGTAGGTCCCGAAAGCAACTCGTTTTGGATGTTCGGCAAGACTGTACCGGGGTAGCGGGGCAGGCAAGCGTGGACAGAAATGGATATGCGTCTATGACAGGTGTCACTATTAGTATCTTTGCTTCTCTGTTTCTGTTCTATCCTTTATTGAGAAACTTTACACGTATTTAGCACAACTGATAACTCAGAAATTACTGGGACTTTTTACAGCTAAAAATCGAGAAGGCGTCGGTGGAGGAAAGCCCCAGCGATTGCACTTTCTACTATGGCTCCACTTGCTGTGTGCTATACATCGTTCTAATGTCGCTGGTGTTACTTCTCAAACTGCTACTAAGGCATTCTTGGTCCACCTTTCTGAATAAAGTCATCGCAGCATTGTTTACTACCACATCTATTATTTGAATGCAAACAGAAGCACGTTGTCCCAGAAATATTGGTCGTTCTTGAACCTCTCCAAAATGCATAACTGAGTTCAAACTTGGATTTTCTTTAATTGTTATGATCAGCATCTTCAACAGATCCGTGCAATGCCGTCAGATATGTGAAAAAATTTCTGCCTTTTTTTTGAAGCAAGACATTGTTTTTATTGAAAGAGAAACAGCGCGGATAAATCAATCAAAGAATTGGCCATCGCTGGCTATAGCATTTTCCCATCCTTCTAAGAGGAGATGGATGTCACGGCGATGGAAATCCTCATCTTTCGACTCGATCTATTCCTTCACCCATTTGTCGACATCTTCGAAAGATTGGAAGCGCTGCTCGGGAAGCTTGCGGTACAACGAACCAAACAAAGGGTAGTTCGACGGGACATAGTCTGGTGAATACACGAGGTAGCACATCCCAGCGAAGCGCTTCAAGCGTTTCCTTGACGGCTTTTACGTCATGTGTCATAAGGGCACTACTCCGAATTGGGGCCCCGAAATTTCCAGAAGAGTTTTTTCTCACCGCAACTTTGTACAGAAGAGTTTTTTGAAGTGCTGAGCACAAATATTCTAAATATGCACCGCAACCCCGTTTTTAGGGTTACGGTAGGGTTAGTGCGGCAAATAATGACTATTTGGCTCAAATTCGACATGATTGTTCCTGTAATACACAATGATGTTAATGCAAATTGAAACAAATATGTACTGAATATTACTAACAGATGTCAAACCCACAAAGCTAACCAGGGAAGGATGTTAGGAAGCACGACAGTGTAACGAAATGTACACTATCACATGCAGTTTTTGATGCTGATCTCAAATTCGTTTCGTTTTCTGCTGCGTAGTCCTCTGTGAAGAGTTACATAGCATAATTCCAGCACACTCAAGGCGGCTAAAATTTGTCATCTCGGATATATTCCCCCAAAAGATCGCGGATACTTATCTCGATCAAAGAAAATTTTGGAGCTATCAATTTATTTCAATTTTTTGACAAGTGTGAAATAGTTTTCGCGCATATTTTCAGCGAAAATTAACTATAAAGACAGGATTACTAGGTCTAGGCGAGCCGAAATTATGCCACGCATTTCTTCACAAAGAGCTCCATAGGGAAAAGGAAAAGGGACTTGAGATCAGCATCAAAAACTACGACGGTATACATCCCATTAGGAGTTTTCGGATCCCCTAGCATCCTTTCCTGATAAGCTGCGTTTACAAAGCATTTGCAAGGATAACTAACTATTACAACTTTTCGCCGCTAGAGGGCGAAAACTTATCCACATACCTAACATTTAAATTGTGGGAAGAACAAACGATGCACGTTTTCACATCCTTCCGATCGTAGTCCACTTCCTCGGTTTGTAAAAACGGGATCGTTCTCCTTATGCCACAACTTCCGTTATCGTAAATGGACGATTCTTGATCCTTTATCTCCACCACTTTATGCCTGTGGAGAAAAGATGGAAGGAGGCTGACGTCGATTTAGTGAGTACCCTTGTTATTCATTTATTTATTTGATTATTGATGCACTCAAGGTGCGTAAGCCAAATGGAGTCGCCTGATAAGAAAATGGTTAAATGTTATGTGGGAGTACAAACAAAACGAACCATTATTATATTTAGAGTTGGAAATTAAAACAGAGGTGATAAAAATGATACAAATGTAAGTTGGAGGACAAATCTCACACCAGTACTAGTGATAGATTGGGCAACTATCTGGGAGTCGTAGGTTGCAAGCCTGGGACGATAAGCAAGATCTTAATAAGTGCTCTGAAAATCGTGAAGAGGACGATTAGTCGTTGCTCCATGAGGTTCAAGGAGTCAGCACAACAGCTAATTCTAGATCCTTACTTTTGCAGTCGTCAGGGTTAATGCGGAAGTGCTTGAATATACATAGATCATCTCATCATGCAACGGCAAATTGATGATCACCGACACAAGGATGTATTCTCTCCACTCCGAGAGCAGTATAAGAAGGGCAGTGGCCCGCCAACAGTGCAAGCCCAATAGTGTACGAGAGGGCTCCGGCCAGCAGCGGATCGCCAACTTAAGATATGAGCGAGAGTACAGACGCAATGGACTAGATGAAAGGAGGGTTAATGAGCTATAATCTTTTCTGGCAGTCTTGGAGGACCGCACACTTCTCTGCATTAGAGAAGCACCCGCGCACCCCTTATTATCTTAGCGGACCAGTCGCGCTCCCTGTTTTGTGGGCGGAGCAGCCACGTTAATAATTATCATTCTCTCAAAGACAATGATGGTGTTTCATTCTTGCTGTATGAAATGCTGAAGACTGTGCAGTGTACAAATGTGATCAGGAATTTCGTTTTTGCTACGGCGGCTTACCAAGGGTTGTGCCCGTTCCACAACTTCGTAGGGGAGGTTCTGCCTTCTATAAGTTGATGAAAAAATAACTCACATTCCACGTCTTCTCAGGTCGGAAATGAAAATAATTGCTAAAATATAATTTCCCAAACCTCTAATCTTTTTGAGCTTGTTCATTAACCAAGCTCCCATGAGTGGTGGGTTTTTAATTTAAAGGCGGTGTCTCACTCCATTTCAATCTTTAGATATTAATAGATTCTGGACCAGCTCGACGCGCTGACTCCAGTGATATGCGTGAAATGCTCCAAAGTGGCCAAAATACTTTTCCGCGGGACGCAACCAATTGTAGCTTGTACCAGCATTTCGTGTTTAATGTATAAACCGAAGGCGTTTCGCCACGTAATAATACAACCCAGTAGTTACAGTTCATTTTTGATAGGCTGCAAATGATTACCCACAGTCGGTCCAGAAATTCAAGAATAAAGTTGTTTTGGAAAAGAAGAAATTGTTCTCTGCAGTTCGTTAAAACTGTATTACCGCACAAATCTCAAGGATGATTTTTGAAATGAGAAACTGCTGCGAGGTTCATCATAAGACCAATACCTTGCAGGGAAGCATCCACTTGATTTGACAATTCTTATTTAAGGTAAGCCACCATATTTTACAAGTAGTGGCCTACATGGGTACATAGGCCAGCAATGTAAGAGCATTCTTCTCTTATTTCCTTTCACAGTTTAAAATTCGTGTTACTTGCGTTCAGTTCGTCATGCAGTGAATGGCGTTTTCACCTAATGGGAGAAGTATGAAGAAGGAAAAATCTCTCATTCACTCAATTCTACACTTAGGAGACAAAATTTCCGTACTAGGAGTGAAGTTGAGTGAAATTCAAAATTCAAATTCAATTTCATAAGATTTCCGTAAACCTATCATTCGAGCTGGTATTCAGTTGTGAGTTCCAATAACGGAAATTTCGAATTATCTGAATTATATTCGAGTACTTCCTCATCGTTCTCGCATCCTCTCTACTTTGAGAAGCCACCTCAGGTGCCATCAAAGCGAGCTCAAGACGACATCTCACGCCGAAAGAGATCGCGATCATGTAGACAACTCAACGTTTTCACCTGATTTTTACGGTTGCCTGAGAGAATTTGCTGTGCGGGTGCCTGCGCAATGGAGTAAAGCCGTTCTCTTGTGCAGTACTGGTGTGATTAAGAAACCTACGATCAACGATTTCTTCCGCTTCAGGAGCTTCTTCCTCTGGAAGGTGGTACCTTGTCAGACACTCGCACAGGCCGAGCGCACGTCGGGATTGTGTGGTCCAGCATTTATCATGAAAACTGAGAATTATTGTTATATTCCACAAGGACGCATTCAACTAATAATTATTGCAACTGAAGGAAAATGGACGTTACCGACGTTGAACTGAAGTTTGAGATGTGTGAAATTTCAAATATGGGATGGAATTTGGGAATGTTTTCCCTCATTCTCCTCGAAAAACACTAATGGGGCAGGAAGACGTCAAAAATGATGGTCCAATGGAACTCTAAGAAGAAGATATCATGTATTTCAATTCACTCATCTTTCGGGTTCTTAGCTTCACTAATTTGTTTCTCAGAAAGAAGAAGAAATTCTCCATTCCTTTGCTTCTCTCTTTTCTAATAGTAAGCGAATCCAAAATGTATGAGATATTTCATCTTTCTGCAGAAGCTTATTTCGAGGTCGGAATTCTTGGGATTCGGTCAAGAACTGTGAAATAGAATACAAACGAAATTCAAGTGTAAGATAAAAATCTGTTGATAAAATGAGCGAAGCATACGCGTAACATGTATCAAAAATGTCCTGAATACATTAAGAATAAATTATGTCCCGCTGCTTACATCTACAAACATAGGAAGCATTCTATCTGTTCGTCAACAAACAATGATTTTTCTAGCTTTTTTGTCTCAATTTTTGCAATCAGGGTTTCAAATAGACACCTCCTTTGCTCTTATAAAGTTTCATCCATTATTCTTCAACTACTGACGAATAATCGCTTAGCACTTTCTTTATTTGTGAATAATCGGTGTGATCGGAGGCCATAATTAATGGCACTCTAATGACATCGTATCCTCTAGACATGCCTCCAGGCACTCAAAATCTCTGCGATTCATTTCTGACACTCTTGGTGTCATTGTGTAGCCTAATTAGCTGATTAGCCCGCGAAAGGCCTCACTGACTTCAAATGGAGAGATTCCAACCATGCAAATGATTTCCGTCTTCGATAGCGCCAATGATGATGATCACTACTAAATCAGGTTATAGTTCAGACACAATGGACTAGATGAAAGGAGAGTTAATGAGCTATGATCTTTTCTGGCACTTTTGGAGGACCGCCCGCCCACCCTTCTCTATTTTAGAGGAGCGCCCGCGCACGCTTTATCATCTTAGCGAACCAGTCGCGCATCCCTCCTTATCTGAGCTCCCTGTTTTGTGGGCAGAGCAGCTATGATAATAATTCTAATTCTTTCAAAGATAATGGTGGTGTTTCATTCTTGCTGTATGAAATGCTGGAGACTGTGCAGTGTACAAATCTGATCAGGAATTTCGTTTTTGCTGCGCGGGCTTCCCAAGGGTTGTGCTCGTTCCAGAGCACTGTAAGTGAGGATCTGTCCTCTATAACTTGACGAAAAAATTATTCACATTTCAAGTCTTCTCAGGTCGGATATGAAAATAATTGCTAAAATATAATTTCCCAAACCTTTAATCTTTTTGAGCTTGTTCATAGACCAAGCTCCCATAAATGGTGGGTATTTAATTAAAGGCAGTGTCTCATTTCATTCCAATCTTTAGATGTTAAAAGACTGTAGATCAGCTCGACGCGCTGACTCCAGTGATATGCATGAAATGCCCCAAAGTGGCCAAAATACTTTTCCGCGCTGCGCAACCAATTGCAGCTTGTATTAGCATTCCGTGTTTAATGTATAAACCGAAGGCGTTTCGCCACGTAATAATACAACCCAGTAGTTACAGTTCATTTTTGATAGGCTGCAAATGATTACCCACAGTCGGTCCAGAAATTCAAGAATAAAGTTGTTTTGAAAAAGAAGAAATTGTTCTCTGCAGTTCGTTAAAACTGTATTACTGCACAAATCTCAAGGATGATTTTCGAGGTGAGAAACTGCTGCGAGGTTCATTATTAGCAATGTAAGAACATTTTTCTCTTAATACCTTGCAGGGAAGCATCCACTTGATTTGACAATTCTTATTTAAGGTAAGCCACCATATTTTACAAGTAGCGGCCTACATGGGTACAGGCCAGCAATGTAAGAACATTTTTCTCTTATTTACCTTGACAGTTGAAAATTTGTGTTACATGCGTTCCGTTCGTCATGCAGTAAATGGCCTTTTCACCTAATAGAAGAAGTATGAAGAATGAATTTTCTGTCTCATAGATTTCTTTTCAGCGGACAACGCCTTTAGGATCTCGTTCAGGGCACTTACCCCACTTCCCTCGAAGTCACTGAATCTGACTAATGCCTCGGTTATCGGTGCTAGAGTGTTATTACTATAGAATTTGTGAAAGTGCTAACCCAAAAAAGCGGGTAACTCTACGATGATGGAGATCGGCGTCTCCAGTAAGCTTTGCCTCTTTTCTAGCCTCCTCTTCTAGCCCACAGTCATATACCTGAAGGCAAACAGTTGTAGAATCCATTGCCGTAGAAGCTTATAGCAGGAATTTCGACTCGGACCAGCTGAGAGGTTTCATTGTTGTCTATAAGGAGCTAATTTGGATGTTCTTCTGCAAGAACTGTGAAGTTCTCAAGTAGTTTCGAGTGAAGAACTACTATAAACCATATGATGGGTAACTTTTACATTAAACTACTTCATTTATGTACATAGTTAACCCACCAGTCCGTACATCTCCCTTGCTGGTCCATAACCTTCCGTTTCGCCCTTTGCGATGCGTTGACGTAGCCCATTATGGAATTTGTCGATTGCTTCCCTGAACGGTCGGTCAACCGTGCAACCGCTTCCCTGATTGTCTGAAAAATATCTTGTAGTAAGGAGCTATCGCAATGTCTTCGGTTTCGCTTACCTATGTCAAATTCCAAGGAGACGACAGGTGAAGAAAGGTACAGTACCTAAGAGTGGATGCGAAATTGATTCTCTAGTTCAAGAAAATAACATCAGGTTAAACTTATCGAAATCAGGAGGAGTGCAGACTTCCAGACCTTCTGCCGAAGTTTTCATATGCAGTAGATCCACTCCAAACAGAAAAACATAGAAATATTTCCGGAATTCTATAGAGATTTGCACTTTGACTGACTTTGTCATGTCAGCAGCATTTTGAAAGTTCACTTCCACCCAAATTTCTAATTGGCCGCATCTAGTACAGCAGTGTTGACCAGACGTCTGTTAATTCTACAATAGCATGCTGCCCTCGAAGCGACCACAGGTATAGCGAACTGTAACAGACTAGACAACGATGAGTGCAGTTCTCAGATTCTCAACTTCAATCTAAGTAGAGGAAGTCATTGTAATGACATGGATACAAATAACTTCATGGAGTTCCCATGTGTTGTGTGTGCCATGTACACATATTCAAGGTGTGTTTCAAGGAGGTAATTTCATAAACAACTCTACCTTTGTATTAGGTTGGTCCGAAAGTTTTGGACCAAGATATTTTTTTAAGATCTAGAATTCCATAGACTTCGAATCAGAATGCTACTACATGTGAACTATAGCATACTACGGCCGTACAATAATCGCCAGAGATCTCAAAGCGCCGGATTACAGAAAATTGATGACGGGTTGAGGTTGAATCCCCCACAAACTGAGTGCCTTGCAAGACTGAGTGTGTGCTAATCTTTGCTGCTGCGTCCACACAGGAGGAATTCTCACCACCAGCTCATTAATGGAAATGAGACTTGGGTCTGTGTGTTGACCATACACGAGAGAAATGTTGAGCCGCGCGTAGAGAACCTTCTCCAATATAGTCGAAAAGAAAGGTGCACGAAAGAAGATTTTTCTATGTTATTGGTGGAATTCCGAGGGAATGCTGCTTCAAGAACTTCTAAAACCTGGGCCACCGCAACTGCCCGAGTCTATCTTTTTACCTACAGAAACTGGTGGATACAACTCGCCCGGAGCTGGGAAAAATCAACCATGTCGCCCCACTTTATGCTAATGCCCGACACCCACGTGGCAAATCTTAAATGCCGAAAAATTGCCGAATTAGGTTGGGAAGATCTACTACACTCTGCGTATTCTTCTGACTTATCCCCATCTGAATGCCACTTCCTCGGAACCCTGCAACTACATCTAAGAGAAAAGAAATTTGATGATTGGACTAGACTGAAAAGTGAGATTTCAAGCTTCTTAGACTAGCAGCTGCACTTCTTGACTCCCGAAGCTGGAGCTTTAGTGAAGTGTTGGCCATACCTCGTGGATCATGAATATAATTACTTTGTTGATTGATATCTATTCACAATGAACTCAACATCCTTTGAAAAAATTATGAAATTAGGTGCAAGACAACCTAATACCAGACAGACACTCTTAACTTTCTCAGATAATTTCCTGAAATCCGCAAATGTGCTTCCTGCGATTTCCCAAACAAAGTAAAGAACAAGTCATTCTGTAGCAAAATAGCCACACAAAAAGCCATGAAATTTTCTGCATCTTTTGTATCACTTCTTCCTGAAACTATTGCCAAAGAATGCTTCTATTGCAGTATCAGGATTACTGATGAGAGCTCCACTCCTTCAAGATTGCTCATAGTGCAAATAGCTGAAAAGTACTACCATAGTTTTCTGGTTCCATACAGTATGTTATAACTGTGGTCATTTTACGAACAACATATTATGGTAATGTTAACAGACGTCTGGTGAACACCGTCGCACTGATTGCCACACTTTGAAGTGGAACTAGGCCTTCAAAATGCTGTCTCCGTGGCGAATCCACTCGAAGTGCAGTACCCTTCGAAACTCTCCAGACATATATGTATTTTATTCCACATAACACATCACTCATGAATATTGGTGCTGCATATAAAATCCTGGTCGTAATGTAGAGAAGACATCACAATGAGGGCACTCCTTCTAGTAACGGTACGTTTAGCTGGATGTTTTGCTCTGAAGTGAGCAATGAATTCCATAATCGTCTTTAGGTACTCTACCTTGCTTCATCTGCCCTCCCCTTGGAGATTGTCATGGGTAAGCGAAACGGAATCGTTACGGTAGATCCTTACTATGGGATATCCTGCAGACAACCAGGGAAGTGGATGCATGGTGGACAGACAGTACAGAGAAGCCATCGACAAGTTTCATAATGGGCTACGTCAGCGCATCGCTAAAGGAGAAGCCGAAGGTTATGGACCAGCACGAGAGATGTACGGACTGGTGGGTAAACTACGAGATATAATGCTCTGCAGATGAATTGGAATTTATGCTGCAAAATCCACAAGTCATGGAAGTCGTATATGTATATCTCCTCGAGCGGTTAAGCAGCCGCTTTCAGGTTTACGATTGTGGGCTAGAAAAAGAAGCTGGATATGAGACAAGGCTGCCTGGATACGCTGATCTACATCATCGTGGAGTTACCCGCTTTTCAGGGTTAGCACTTCCACAGATTACACAGTTCTAGCACTCTAGCATAAAATCGAGGCATTAACCTTATTCAGTGAGTATGAGGGAAGTGCTATAAGTGCATTGAAGGAGATTCTGAAGACGTTCTCCGCTGACAAGAATGCCATGAGACAGGTATCAAAAACAATGAGGGGTATTCCGTGTTTGCGCGCATATAAATGAAACTTCAGGTAATATACCCAGAAGCAACTCGTTTCGGATGTACCGCAAGACTTAGACGCAATAAGAAGACCGGCATGCGCAGAATGGACTGGGTGTGTGTCTATGACAAAAAGTACGCCCTCACTAACTGAACTTGCTATTTTTTTCTCGTTCTTTCCTCTCTAAATTAAGATTCTCGTTCGTGTTCAGGACTCATATGCAATAAGACAGAGTAAGCTTTTAGATCGTTTTAATCTGAAAGCGATTCTTCAGACCTAAAAATGGAGAAAGCTTTGAAGGAGGAAAACCCTGCAACGAAAACAAGGATTGCACCTACTACAAAGACTCGACATGCGAGTGGAACCTGTGTTATACTTTCTTCTAAAATTATTCACCCACCTCCTCAAAACCTTCATTCCGAAATAAATCCTTCGCATATGTATTCACGTTCACAGTTTTTATTTAAGTAACCTGTACAACAAATGCATGGAGCGCCTGGAATGCAGCACTCCAATTCTTTTATCGTTGACAATGTGAAGCTTGGTGTGCAGACTGTGAGGCGGCCGGCCGATCATTAGGGACTCAGACTCTCGGTAGCGGCGGAATTCGCATCCTGCGGCACTTCTGGCATTCCTCCATGCACGGGGTAGTGATTTCATCACCTTCGCTACCGGTTTCGCAGCAGCCGCGTGAGGGAGTGTTTACAAGCTTTCAGGCTGTATAATATTGAGATAATAAAAAGATAGCAAAATAAATAATAATATTAGGTTGTCCCACAATAAATAGCCGCAAAATCCATTATTTCTGGAGCAAGACGAACAATCTTTTAACTATTATAAAGGGCAAAGTCTGCTCTATCCGTATCCTAATTAATCCTTCCTCAATTACCCTTTCTCTGGTTTCTGCAGACGAAATTGTACACGATGAGGCAAAACATGGTTTTTGTCCTGTTCCATTTTTTAGACTATTTTTTCGCCCTCATAGGATAAAAGCCAAATTTGGTCTTATCTTTGCACTTGGCCAGGTAGTTGTGTTGTAAGCGCGCAGAAGCTGTGACTAGAGACTTCCACAACGATACGAGTTTTCAAACATGACCAGGTGATGGTCATGAAACGCAGAAACGAAAGCATAGTTCTGGAGGCGAGAGTTTTGAAACAGTCCGTAAAAATGTTAGCAGCCAGGTTAGACGCATCTAAATCGGTGGTCGCCCTGCCTTCCTGATTGCCAACCATGGCAAGAAATGGGGAAGTTGGATTTTGAACAAAAGCATTGCCGGTCAGTACTTCACTTGCTTCACCATTTCCTTTAGTCCCCCTAATGAACACTGTTGCGAAACTTTCTGGAGAAAAGGGCCACTTTTAATAATGAGTGGACAGTGGCTATTGAAATGGACTTCTGTCTTGTTTGCATCGCCGAGGGTGATCTGGATATCTACAACGAACTTTGACATCTAAGAAAACGGTAACTTTTTTCTGGGAGGTGAAGTACTCCTCGAGATGTTCGACAGTAGCCAGACCAGGCCATGAGTAGAATTCACTAGATACCTCGCCTGTTACTATATTAGGCTTGGTTTCGAGATTCGGTTGAAAATGCCTCAGTTCTGGTGAGCCGAACAAGTGCATGTCCACTGGCGGGGCAGGCAAATCCACTCAGGTTCACATCCTACCAAGAAAAATTTCACTGAGTGAGACGTTGCATCTCTCCTTGTAATATTGTGTTGGCCAGACCTTTGCCTAATAGGGGCTCTTTCCGAGCTTGCGGTGAATCCAATTTTTGGCTAGAAAATTCATGCGAATCAATGTGTAGTGAAAATTGACCTTTCGCACTTCTTTGAATCCTGTGATTTCGACTTTCTTCCTCACATAAGTTTCACTATACTGCTAAAATGTGCAGGAAATGCTGATCATAATACTTTTTATTTCAAAGGAAAATCTCAAGTTTGAGCTGAGTTACGCACTTTGGAATGCGCACCTCTAAAATGGCCATTACTTAAGGGGCAACCTAATATAATATACGGAGCAAGATGATCCCTCTACAGCCTTTGTGCACACACAAGTTTTTAATTAATGAGCAGGCTCCGTGTGGTTCCACTGCGTCGCGATCCCAGTATAGCGGTGGAAGCACTACGATCCACTAAGTTGGTGGATGCCTTTGCATCCCTTGTTGAAGTCTCGATAAGATTGTGCGGCCACGACATCCGCTTATCATTTTCTACGCTCATATATCACATACAGAGTAATCGTTTCATCATAGGTTGTTATGGCATTATTGTCTGTAACCAGTTATTGAACTCACTGACGACCGCGTGGCTCACCCCGCCTCCTTATCAATTACCCGATCGTCGAACTATTCTGCAGTATTTACGTATGAAATGAGTACAAAACTTCCGGATAGTGCGTAAATCAAGTTTGGTTCCGAAAAAGATTCCTTTTTCATAGCGACAATTATCATGATAAGGATGGGATTATGAAATATTATAGGATTACATTACATTTCTTGTGTAGTGGATGGAATTAATCTATATAAAAGCCACATTTTCTACACAGCAGCACGTTCGCTACATCTTGCACTTTCGTTCTGGTCATGCTAGAGTCATACGAACATGTCCTTCCACTCATGGTCTTGTCTTTTTCTCACCCCTCCCCCCCCCCTCCTAAACAGCCACTCCTTCATCCGCCACTAGGGTTCATCGATGGAGGACGTATCCGCTGTTGCCCAACACTGTCGGGAAACCTATGACACTTAGGTTCGCTGTGCATCAATAAAGTGGAGGACGCCAGGGCACCAGTCCGCTAACGGAGAACAAGTCCGCTTTGGCCCAACAGTAAGGAAATCGCTTGGATACTCGCATCGGGGAGGGGTGCATGAGGCCAAGAGAGGGGAGCGTAGGAAAAGTGACAATAAGGACCCAGATGGAAGAGTAAAAATACTAAAAATTTTGATTTTTTATCAAGTACTTTAATTAAGGAGCACCGAAAATCAATGAAACGTGAAAAACCAGAAAACTGTCTTTGAATGTTTCATGGCTCTTCTGAAATCACGTAGCTTTTCCTCATAATAGTCTCAAACTATTCACTCACTACTTTTTCTTTGAAGACTTCAAAGACGAGAACAAAACAGCAAGCAAGAAAATATGCGTGAAGGTCTCGCATGTGGGCAAACACTGGATACGACATTTACTCAGAATCTTTGTTGAACGTCATGGAACTCAATTGCTGTCGTACTTTGTGGTACTATTTTCCAGTAAAATCTGTGAACGTGAATAGATGTGCTAAGGATTTATTTCGAAAAGAAAGGTTTGAGGAGGTGCAAGAATAATTTTAGAAGAAAGTATAACACAGGTTCCACTCGCATGTCGAGTCGTTGTAGTGGGTGCAATCCTTGTTTTCGTTGCAGGGTTTTCCTCCTTCAAAGCTTTCTCCATCTTTAGGTCTGAACAATCGCTGTCAGATCAAAACGATTTGAAAGCTTACTCTGTCTTATTGCATATGAGTCCTGAACGAATAAAATAGCAAGTTCAGTTAGTGAGGACGTACTTTTTGTCATAGACACACACCCAGTCCATTCTGCGCGTGCCGGTCTTCTTATTGCGTCTAAGTCTTGCGGTACATCCGAAGCGAGTTGCTAGTTGGGAAGGAGTGTGGAGTAGCAGTTGCGTGGAATGTTGGGCCATACAAAGTGGTTTAGCGTAGAAAAGTATGTTTAGAAACAGCGCAGTGAGGTATTTATGTGCACGATGCTGGGCGTGGCTATACTTGTCATCTGAAATCACGGCAATCATTCATCCAGAAAAGAGAGCCTAAATTTGTATTCGCCTAACCTTCCCACAAAGGGTTGAGTGATCGTATTGTCCCTAAGGGGTGAAGAGAAATGGGCGTACGGGGACTGTAAGGCTTGATATGTTTGGCTGTACTAAAAGTACCACCCGTTCAGGTTCTTTAATCAAAAGATGAAAAGTCTGGGAGGCTTGGGTAGAAGTACACCTCACTTAAAGGCAGCATTCACGGAAACTTTCACTTCTGAAATGGGTCGCTTACCATGAAGCCGGCCACTGGACAATCGCAACATTAAGTTGAACACCTTGAATAGCCACCTACCTGCGAAGATACTGCCGTGGACACATATGCCGCTCTGGACATTAGGGTTCCGTCGCGCCAACTAACGCCGTTGACAGGGTGTGCGCGTGTGGTTCAGCGGGGGCTTCTTTGTGAAATTCGTACCATTTGCAGGGTCCCGTGGCGAGATCCATCACGGAACACTCGTCCGCGCCATGGACGCACATGAAATGCCGCTATCATTTTAAGTTTTTTCCACATGTTCCACGCTACTTCATCGTTGTTAATGAGTCCATCGTCCCTAAAAACCCCGATATATCGCGAAATCTTCAACCCAAAAATTTCCATGAGTGCTGCCTTTAACGTTTGGGTGCACTGCAGTCTATCACTAAAAATGATGGGAGTGCTCAAAGTGCATGTTCCATTCAAACGCCTTTGCCACTCTTCAGTCAAAATTTATGCTTGGTGTCATGATGTAGGAAAGTTAGAGTTGACTAGTAGAACTGCTATAAAAGTGTGATAGAGTACTCCTAACTTACACATGTATATACATACAGTTACAGGGAATTCCAAACGGCCAGGGAATAGATGGGGCCCCATGACGTGGCGCGGCGTGGCACTCTGGGTGGGCGTCACTGGTCCACGTTAATGGTATTCACCCGGACTTTTGAAGTTCCCTGTATGGATAGTCCCGTAGATTCCTACCTACTTTGCGGATACAATGAGTGTCGATAGAAGTATAGTCTTTGCAGACTCACTAAACACTCAGCGCGGCCACACCGCTTGCGCTGGAACTGGTTTCGTATTAGGATATCAGGGTCTTCTCGATAGTTTTCCATCTTATGTGATGTCAACTATTGGGAAAACTAACTATCAAGAAAATTCTGCGGTTTGCTGTTACAGCGAGGATTCCAGCGCAAGCGGCATTGTCGGGATACGTGCCTCCGGAGTCCGTAAAGAACGCATTTCCATAGACGCTCACTGTGGCGTTGTGAACGAGAACATCGCGCGATGCACTCTCATTGTTGTAGGCGAGGGTTTTTACTATGGAAGCGTATCACGTTTTTAGGACGTCTGCAACCACAAAAACGCACAGAAGCATCGCATACGCTTTCGCAAATCTGCCGGGAGGGCGGTCGTATGGCGCGATTCTTCGGGTAGCACTAGACACAGGCCGAATCTGGGGCGCGCTACTACCACCCGATTACGGTCTCGCGTCGCGGTTGCCTGGATCTGCCTGAGGGAGCAACTCGTCCATCTAACCATCATCCGAGCGTAGAGAAGAACGTTGGACTAGCTTTACCAGTGGTTTTTAGGGTGTAGGGATGAACGAACGTTTCGAACATCAAGCTTATTTGAATACCCCAGTAGATATACTGTTAAAACAGAGAAGTTTTAAGTTTTTACGGAAGCCCAACGAATTCTCTGTTACAATAAGAACCTTCCTGAAATGTCCGAACAAATACTTCTAAAATGTAAACTTTCCAAATTTCCGAATAATTGAATTACCCGAACTCGTAGCTTCCTGAAGTTATTGGATTAGGACTTGTATATAAAATTGAACTCTTGACGTCAAATTAGTCTATGTAAAGATTAATTACGTCAAAGCTCTATCAGTTCTATGTGATAATGTAGCAAATAGAGAACTGAAACCTAGTTTCGGAGCTTCGTTACAGAAGGTAACTGCGACTCTGTATGCTCTCTTCCACCGTAGGATAGTAGAGGAAAGGTGGACGAGTTGCTCTGCCAGGCAGATCCATGCAAACCGTGACGCATGACCGTAATCGGGTGGTAGTAGCGCGCCCCAGACTCAGCCTGTCTTTAGTGTCACCCGAAGAATAGCGCCATACGACCTACACCCATCTGCCGGCAGCGCGACCTCGTCCTCTGGTCTATACCGCGCTCCTAACTAACTTTCATGCTCAACGCACTTTTCAATTGGAGCGCGTTATTCCGCAGTGGTTCTAGCGACTCCTGAGATTTGTGAAGTGTGCAATATTTAGTCTGTTTGTACTATTAACTCGTGAATCAGCTTCAGCTGTAAGAATCGAACGTATATTTAAGGTCTTTTGGCTTCTAATATTCAACTGAACGATTTCTCCTTCGTTTCAGGATGACGACGAACTTTTCTCGTTTGCCTCCATTGCCGCCATTACGGGACTTCATTCATATGTATCGTTTAAGAGCAAAGAAGGTGCTGTCACAGAATTACCTCATGGACATGAATCTTACACGGAAGGTGTGTCTGTTGATGTTGAATTTAGAGAGGAATAAGACCAATTTTTCGAAACAACATAAAATAGGTTGAAAGAATTGAAGACGATCGTTTCATAACTTTCGATTCACAGTTTTCCTTGTCTTCAATATCTTATGTCCTTCCTTCACAGATTGTTCGAGGCGCTGGAGTTCAACCCGGAGATTGGGTATGTGAAGTTGGACCTGGCCCTGGCGGGATCACTAGGGCTATTCTAGAGAGCGGTTGTGATCGCCTAGATGTCGTTGAAATCGATCAGCGGTTTATCCCTCCACTAGAGGTGAGCTGGATTCTTGTTCAACATCTTCTGATGTTAAAGCCGTCACATACGCACAGTTTTGATTTGTTTACTTGTCAATTTCATTTTTGAATCATGGTCCTTGGATTTTTGCTGGTTTGCGTACCAATGCACTATACTTTGCAGCATCTGGCAGAAGCAGCTGATGATCGTCTTCATATCCATCATGCAGACGTACTAAAAACTAATATTGGTGATCTCTGGGGTAAAGAGGGTGCTAAACGAAGTGTGCAATGGAGTGACGAGCCGCCTGCCATGCATATTATCGGGAATTTACCGTTCAACATAGCATCTCCTCTTATCATCAAGTAAGTTCTCTCACATAGTTGTAGAAGCACTCTGATGTTCACTGGTGATACATTTGGCAAGAGAATGTGTTTGGCAATACATTTTACGGGATAAAATTTTGCTTGGAAATATGATTTACGGGAGAACGAGTCAAGAGCCTGTTTGGCGATACATTTGGCAAGAGAATCTGTTGGCGATACATTTGACGAGGTTTGCTTGACGATACAAATGGCAAGGTTTGTATGGCGATACATTTTACGGGTGTTCTGATAAGGCATTCATTTCATTCTTACAATTAGTTGGAGGCTTAACCATCAGTGGTATCGACTGGGATGGTTCAGCTTGTGAGGCGGCGGACTCTGAAGATTGGTGACATAGCACGATTCCTGATGATATCGAAATTTTTGCACGGTTGATAACCCTTTTGTTTGACGATACAATTGGCAAGCTTTGCGTGGCGATACATTTGACGAGTTTTGTTTGGCAGTACATTTCACGGGACTTCTTGTTTGGCAAGCGAGGTTGCCAAGCAAACCTCTCAAAATGTATCGCCAATGAACATCAGAGCATTCTCGGTTTTTTTTTGCATTATATTGCTTGCTTTTACGTCTATGCCATGTCATACAGTGACCGTCGATGAGTTGGTTTTTTTTTTGCGAAATCGAGGAGCACGCGCCGCGACCGCGTCGCTCGCGCTAGAACCGTCATCATAGTGGCAAAACATAGGGTTCTTTTGGTAAATTGTTAGTTTTCTTAATGGTTAACACCAAGTAGGAGGAAGGATTATAGAGGAAACCCTGATGTGTCATTCCGACGGCGATCCCAGCGCGATGGTCCCACCACATTTTTCGAGGCCGCGGAAAACGCATATTCCATCGTCGCTCACTGAACCTACGGGAGACTCCATTAGTCGAGGTTCCACCGAACACGCTATACCATGTGTAACGTGGTGCTCTGATTGTCTGCGCATTCACGCATTATGTTTGTATGACTGCCCTCATTCTCATCTGATCCTAGCGCTTCCTTTTCTGCTTGCCCAAGCAGACGGTGAGGCGCATACGTGGGCTTTTTTTTACCGGAGCTTCCCGTAGCTTCTACATAGAAGAGAATCGGGCCTGATTAGATCACCTCATGGCTCGAAGCAAATCCAGAAGGTGGTTTCTCATCTTAATTGGTGAGTTAGTGACTAGTTGAAGGAAATCGAGATTCCTCATTCCTAGTCTTTTCACCGAAATCCTGGAAGAATCTACAGAAAACAGTTCTTCCCCCTCCAAAGTTCAACATGTTTTGGCGCACATTCACTCCATTGCTGTTGTTTACAGGAAAGTAAAGAGCGAAATACTTTGGGTTCCCTGAAAAAAGCCATTTTCTATATAATGTTTCGGAATGTTCTTTTACGGTTTTGAACTAGAGCGCTCATGACATTTATGCACTTTGTTCCCCTCTCCTAGGCTTCTCAAAGATATGTCCTATCGCCGAGATGCGTGGCGATTTGGGCGAGTACCACTGACACTGACTTTCCAAATGGAAGTCGCTAAGCGGATATGTAGTCCTATCGATGATGATGCACGTGCGAGGATTTCAATTATGGCTCAGTATCTAACAGAACCGAAGATTCTATTCAGAATTCCTGGTAAGTTACCCTCTTACAATTTTACCTCTTTGACGAAGTTCTGTTCAGTTTTTCTTTTTTCTTGTTTATATTTGAATTTGTATGGTAATTTGAAGCTTTTTCTATCCCAACTGAGTTTGCTCATTATCTGATAGGATCTTGCTTCGTTCCTCGACCGGAGGTTGACGTAGGTGTTGTACGATTTGTTCCTCGGATACAGCCGCTTATCAGCGCCCCATTCGAGGTATTCTGAAAAAGTTTTCCTGGTATGTGCACACTCTTAGCGATGTTTCTTCAGATTGTGGAGAAGCTTTGTCGACAAGTTTTCCATTACCGGCAAAAGTACATGATCAAAGGATTGAAAACTTTGTATCCGAAGGAGGTTAGAGTTATTTGACGAGATTTTATAGTTTTTTTTTAAGTTTCTCTCAATCCAAGTAGAGGAAACTGATTCAAACTTGATATAGATAGCTGATGAAATGGCACATCAATTACTAAAGGATTGTCGAGTGAATCCCAAAGCCCCCTCAGTCCAGTTAGGGATTGAAGAATTTGCCGATCTAGCCGCTGCATACGAGAAGCAGTGTCGAGAGTGAGTTCAGCATTTGTTGGTTTATATTTTAAGAAAACTCATTGTGATTTTAGAGTTTCTGTCTCATTTTTGGGGTGGCTCTGCTATAAAACCTCGCTTGTGATTCAATTTTGGCACGTTTTTTCATTTAGCTATGCTGAGGACTATAAAATCTTTTTTAGCATGCCTGGTTTGTTCCCTTACGACTACATAA
Source organism: Ancylostoma caninum (assembly GCA_037903475.1). Classification (NCBI taxonomy): domain Eukaryota; kingdom Metazoa; phylum Nematoda; class Chromadorea; order Rhabditida; family Ancylostomatidae; genus Ancylostoma; species Ancylostoma caninum. The sequence goes on along the minus strand of JBAJFG010000294.1, from coordinate 106,040 downwards.
AGCCTAATCGGACGGTAGCAATGTTAGCCAAGACAGCTGGAGCTTTACCCCCTATGAATCCATTCAAAGTGGAAAAGATGCCAGAGGAAGGTATACGATTAGCTGAAGCAGATAAGTTTTTGTGTTGACTATAGCATAATGTTAAAGTGTCATAAATAGCCAATGATTCATAGAATACTTGACTTTGATATTACGGATAAAATTTTTATCCATGTAGTTTATATATTGCATGTTATGCGAGGTTTGAACTGTTTCTAAAAAAGTTCATTGCTACTAATCGACGAGGTGCAGTGGTTTTCAAATTGTTAGATGTTATTGTTGATTTTTTATTGTTGATGTACATAAATACGTTGTATTCTATGTTTTTGCTGCTTTTATTTGTGCATAGGATCAAATTTAGTTCTATGTGTGAGCAGGTGCGATTTTCGTGGCTTTCGTAACCACGCTATCGAAAAAATTGTGAAATGCACTCGCAGCTGGTCTTTGCAGGGATATCTGCAATTATACGGCTTTCAGTTCTTTTTCGTCTTTTATTTTTATTTTAGAAAAAAATGAGTACTACAGTGAGTTTGGAAATAGAGAACAGTTTTGGACATTACTTCCGCTCAGGAACGATATTTCCTTCCTAAAGCACATGTTTGAGACCTTATGGGATGAAAAATTCTTAAAGGCAGCAGGAGCCGAAATTCTCGACTCTGAGCTGAGCTGCGGGTGGTGAAGTACAGACTCGGCACATCACAAATGTGAAACGAACACAGACAATGATGGCTTACCTGCAGAGAAAATGGAACATTCGTCGCGAACACGCCTGGCCGTGTTCGCGCGCGGACGAGTTTTCCCCGGCGCAAAAGCCATTGCGATGCGTGGTTTGGCGCAAACGGAAAGCGAAATGCATTCAATTCACAGGGTTTCATGGCTGGACTCGGCCAAAATCACGCGCCGCAATGGCTTTCGCGGCGGGGAAAACTCGTCCGCGCACGAACACGGCCAGGCGTGTTCGCGACGAATGTTCCATTTTCTCTGCAGGTAAGCCATCACTGTCTGTGTTCGTTTCACATTTATGATGCGCTGAGTCTGTATGGTCTGGTAGGCCACAACGCGCACCAGGGTGGACTTTGTGTGCAATTGCGACCGCAGTGGTATCGGCCTGCCGACCAGCCGGTTCCATGGAAGACAGCATCGAAACATCAAAATGGAAGGAATCACATCACCTACATATCAAAAACATACCAAAACTTATAAAAGAAAGCCTAAAAATGGATCGAAAAGCCGATCGCCCGGTCAAAACCACTGCGGTCGCAATTGCACACAAAGTTCACTCTGGTGCGCGTTCTGGGCTACCAGACGTACTTCACCACCCGCAGCTGAACTCAGAGTCGAGAATTTCAGCTCCTGCTGCCTTTAACAGTTGTGTCTATAGAAAGAATGTCATTGAAGGTTTGAAATGCGAAGGTTTGCTCGAAGCGCGAACAAACTTAAGTTCATCAACTAAAGGAAGCTTTACTTTTGATTCTTGAATACATAGAAAATGCTAAATCAGTGTGAAAAAAACATCATTTTCTACTTAAACATACTTCTAACAAAGATTTATTCGAAACTGTGGTGTTCCACTTCTTTTCTGAAACAACTGGTACGGAAGGCAAAACGTCTGTCATCCGCAGGATTCGAACCTGCGCCCTCCGAAGAGGACTGCGACCTGAACGCAGCGCCTTAGACCACTCGGCCAGAATGACACGGGTGTGTTGCTGTGGAGACCGCACAGGAGCAAGCAAACGCTCGCCGCATTATTAACTGAGGCTATACAAATGTCATGAAACCATTGAAAAGGAAAAAAATGTTGGATCATTAAAATCTTAGAAATAATTTTTTTTTCTAAAATGTGGAGTGCAAAAATTGGGGGTTCAGCCTTGTGCTCTAGAAGATAGCTCGTGCTTGCAGAAAAAAACCCCGTACATGTAAGTTAAGATTTTACAGGTTCTTTACAACTTTCTAAATTTTCGTTCGCTTACTAGGAAACATTTCCGAGAATCAAACTAGAAAATACCATAACTGGAAAATTAACAAAAGGAAGGACATTGCTCATGAAACGACGTCAGCACTGGTGCATTCAACTGCTTGCGATATTGATTGAGAGCTGATACTCTTCCAAATTCTGGAGCATGGATGAGGGCTACGCAGACGATCCGATTTACTAATTGTTAGTGTTATTATGACATCCATCGCCTCAGAACTCGTCTTTGGTGCGGAAAAAAACTTTACATATTTAGTATGAAAGTCTTCGAAGAGCATATGTGAGCTGTACATATTCCGTCTCAAAAACGATGATAGTTGAGTATTTGTGCGTATGATTTGCTCTCGCTTGTCTCTTCGAATGCGGCGCTACTTTTCGCGTTCTTTCTTTCTCTAATATCTTCACAACTATGTTCCCCGGTGAAACGCAATATAGCTCTACATGACCGGGTTGTGATCAGGCACTGCCAGTCCCATATTTTGTTTACACTGTACATACTTCTACTTCTGGGGGATCTCACTCGCCTGCACAGTCTCTCTAAAAATTCACTCTCAGGCGAAGTAACGGTTTAGGTTTCACCATTACCAAAAAAAAACCAAATTTAGCCTTCAAGATTTACTCCGGGCAGAGATGTAAATTTCATCCTTACCCACTGGAACAAATCTAAATCCTATTAGATCCTGGTCGGTTAGTGTGTAGTCAATTTGAATTAGGTTACTGTGAGCATTTCCCCGCAGGCTTAGTCGCGGAGGACAAATTTTTCCGTGTGGGACAGGCCGCAGCCCGTTTCTATGAAATCGTGAAATTTAAGAAAAGAATTGTTGAACCTAAACCAACCTACTATAAAATAGTAACTTAATGATATATTGGTCTACCAACATCAGGCTTGGCACACGTTCTACCCACAAGATTTCTTGAATAGGCAGTCATGATGATGAATATGATTATCATGGTGCCATAACAATCTTATCAACAATTCCCAACAGCGTGTGCGGTTTAGCGGTTTTGCTACTTGTATTTGTGAGCACCAGTTGATTAAGTGTCGAGCTCCTGCCGTTCGCGTAAAAATGGTGGGTTTCTGGTTTATAAGTCATTCATTCGAGCTACTCTGATTATAATATTTGTGTCAAGGTGGACCCTCAGCTGACAGTGCACTGTTGTCCCCACTCACCACCCAGTTATCCCACCGTTGTCCCACCCTTCGTCTACCAGCGCTATCGCCTTCACAGGGAGCTAGCTGATTTCCACCGCTTGGTCACCATTACCCACTATTGGTCTTTCCTCCTTCCCGTGGTTGAACCAGTTTTAGCCCACATATCTCACTTTCGCGTTCAACCACTAGTATCCACCATTTGCTCACCTCTCCGGCCTAAACACCCCTTTTCTAGAGAGTTAGTTTGCAGAAGGTAGGAAATGGAAGAGAAGATAATTTAATAAGAAAATATATTGTAGGCTGGTACTGGTTCTTCCTTGTAAGTACCCGATTCGTCCACGGGAAACCGCTTGGAGCTTCCCGGATTCCTCTGCATATACCTGACTCCAAAACGAAAACTGACAGAGAATGGTAATAAGAAAATCTAAAATAACTGAAATTTACCAGGGCAATCCCTTTCATTCTTCATTCTCGGAAAGCGTAAAGTTCACGGTTGGCACCCAAATTGCAGTGAATGGGTCCCCATATAGCCCTGCACTTGCGCACCGTTGGTATGCCTGATTTCAGCCCGGGTTTGGACCATTATTGTTCAAGAAAGCTAGGAGTATGAATGATATATAGCCTAACGTTTAAACGTACTGTTTGTTTGTATTACGTAATATTTGATGTGAAAACATAAGATGAAGCGTGCGGAACGTCTTTTTATCACTTAAGATGGGCATGATGGGTGCTGGCCACCCGATCGCCATGCAACCTGGAATGGGACCTGGAATGCCTGGAACAGCTGCAGCAGTGCTTATGCAAGACGAATTCGGTACTCGACCAAGAGTAGGTAAGAGCCCCTTAGCATCATTTTCCTCGTTTTCTCATATGAGAACCATTTAGCCCCTACCTGGATGCCAGTGCCTGGCCCTATACCGGGTGTCCCGCCAGGTCTCGAATATCTCGCAATGGTCGACAGTGTAATGATATTTCAGGTGTGTGCTTTTGCAAACTATTAAGAATGTCAGGGCCTAAGCAGGCCTATTTGCGTTGACACTGACCTACACATAGGGCAGCATGCATCATTGGGTCTAACCAGGGTGAAATTGTTGTTACCACCCTGATTTACCCAGCGTTAACACGCTGACGCGAACATATTTACCCTGACTAACCTAAACAATGTATCTAGGCCTTGTAGGATCAAGTTAAACCACAAACATTTACCTACTAATTACAAGCGCAAGGACGAGTTTAGCTCACTCTCGCCCTTGACGATTTTTAACGAAACTTAGGATTTCGTAAATAGTAAATCTCAGAGAGTAGTCGTGAAACGTAATTATCTCCCTCCCCACCCTCTTCCCCGGTTTGGGCATACTCACCGCGCCGCGCTGTCAGCTCTTGCCACTCTGATTGTCTGCGTATCCGCACGCTGCATTGGCCAACTATCGATCGATCTACAGGCTCCCTGTCCAGACCTGTCCAAACAGGTGGTGTGGCGAGTGTGCCGCCCACTTCTTTGGCGTCTCCCACAAGCTTGAGAGCATTTTTGACTTACTCTCCTATGCTTGCCTATATTTTCAGGAGAGGGAACCTTTGGAGTTTATGTTGGGTTATGAGACAACCAACAAATATCGAGTGACGAATGCAGCAAGAGAACAGGTTTGGCATTTACATACATGCATTTTGTCAAAGATGAGGTGGCTTATTGCGGAAAGGGATTTTTTTTCGAAGGTGCGTTAATCGTTACTTCACACCTAAGGATCAGGCCGCGCTGCGTCATCCACGCGGCGCGGCAGACCAGTTGAGCGCTGTGGTTCCCAGACGTCGCCCGGGTTACGGCATTTATACGCAGCTATGTGAGTATACGCAAATGATTGCAGATAGAGAAATAAGCCGTTGAAACTAATGGCAAAACAACCCCAAAAACCGCAGCGCTAAGCTGGCTTGCCGCGTCGCGTGGTGCGGCGCGGCTTTGTTCTCAGATATGCAATAGCCTAGCACTCTGTAGGTCCATGTACTTGAGATGACATTGGAAGACTGCTTTTCTTCACGAAACCTGATTAGTGTTTACGCGCATATACTGACTTTAGATCTACTACGCTGTTGAGGAGTCGGAATTTTTCGAGAGGCAATGGTACGGCAATGCAAGACCGTTCACAATTCATATAATCGACAATGCACAAAGGGTGTGTTCTAGGCAAGACATGTGTAATTCGACCTCCATTCGTCATCCATTCCTGAAGCGAAGCTCATTTTTCAGGATGTAATGACTGTACATTCTCCATACAGGGCCTTTTCTGGAGGTAAGGCGTAATCTTCGAACACGTCATCTTACGTTCTTACGCCATACATCTCTACATTAATTTGAAGTGGAACATCAGAATACTAAAAAAGGATGCTGATACATCGCAGCTCATACTGTTCATTTTCTACTTTCTCTCTCACTGTAATATATGGTCATGGTCATGTGTTCATTTACCCATTTCGCGGGAACCTTTTCTTTGTTTTTCGTCTATTTTATGCTATTTATGTTGGTGCATCTCATATTTTGTTTGAAGATATTGTTCCATTCATTCATTTCTACACCAATTTTCAATTTATCCTATTTTTGCTCTTACATTCCACTCTTTTTAGAAAAATCGGTTCTCTTTTGTTTTGTCCAGGTTTCCTTGTGAACCTTTTGTTCCCCCTCAGAATCGTTTCCAAGATTTTCATAAGAGAAGAATCTCCAGGAACTTCTGATCGCAATGGTTTGCACCGGCCCTTGACGACAACATTGTGGGAGAAAAGGTTACCAGCAACCTTTTCTCCCACAATGTTGTCGACAAGGGCCGGAGTAAATTATCGACTACGTTCTCAGAAAAACGACTTGCCAGCAAGCTTTTCGTTGAAAACGTTGTCGGCAAGTTGTCGACGACTTCTCAGCTAAACAACTTCTTGACAAGGAAGAGTCAGAGCTAGTTGTAAGCTAGTTTCTTCACCCCCGTATTCAGGATGCAACCTTTGGGGACACTGGGGCAGTGGTCACCGTGGTACAATTGGGAAAAGTTTAGCAACTAGATAACAATGGAAAACAAAACCAAGTTTTCAGCAAGGTTTAACGGATGGCAAGTTGCCAGCAAGAAAAGACGGAAGCAAATTGCCGGCATTTTTGTACCGACGTTGTCAACAAGCTTCTTGACCGCCACCTTGCTGGCAAGAATTTGCGACAGCAAGTTGACGACAAGTTCATGTGGCAGACAACTTGTCGGCAAGTTGGGGCAAAAGCAAGTTGTCAACAAGCTTATGTGAGAGCAAGTTTCATATGCGATCAGAAACTTGCTCGTCAATTAATGCTTATCAGCGAGTTGTTCTAGGGATCTGAGTATTTCTGTTACTTACTATTTTTTCATACTACAAAAACAACTTTGCAGTAGCTTGTTGTGGATGTTGTGGTGATGCTTGCAGCGCAAAGTGCTTCGTAGAAGTTCCACCTAGAGTTCCGGTAACGCGTAAAATAACCATTTATCATCCTGTTGTACTGTGCTTCTCGCGCCCAAATCAGATATCAATGGTTCAACAGCGACGAGGCTGTTGTTCCAATGTATTTGAAGTGGCCGATAATCAAGGAAGTCCATTTCTGAAGATCAGAGGACCCTGTTGCGGTGGAGCAATGAGAGTGGACGTCGGGTTCCCGGTGAGTTTTAGTCTGTTTGTTACATGGGCATGGGAGTGCAGTGTAATAATGTGACTTGGACGCGCACCATTAAGGTACTAACAATGGATAACTTTACCATAGGCAGCATAAACAAGCATTGGGGAGGTTACTTGCGTGAAATTATGACAGATGCAGATATTTTCAGTGCGACTTGTGAGTTTTACTTATTTTCATTGCCATCAAAGCACTGTCAGCTTTCTCAAACTTGGAAAAGCCAGAATTTTCTAATTTCAGTTCCATGTGACCTCGATATACGAGCAAAAGCTGGTCTGCTTGCCGCCACTTTTATGATAGTTAGTCATTCCCATAAAAAATTGAAAAAATGCAGAAGGAATCGGAATTTTCTATGTTTCTGTAAATGCAGTGATGCTCCACCTATTTTCCTGAATTTTAAGGATTTCATGATGTTTGAAGACGATCAAAGAACCAAGAACGAACGGAGAGGTGGACACCCCATGTATTGATTGATCATTACTATCTATTCATAACATATCGAACTCAGAAACAAATGTGAAATTAGTAATGAACTTTTCATTGATTGTTTCAGTATATTTTGCTTGTGCAAGTGAGACGCCAATGTGCGCGTTATTTTCATGCCATTTTTGGTAAAATGTAAGGTGTAATTAACCAACATTTACGGAAAACATCATTGATGGTGGCCCACTTCTGCTCGCCTCACACTCTCTTTGGACAGGTTAGAACAGGAAGCAGGAGTATCAGACGATGAAATATGTGGATGCGCAGACAAACAGAGTGTCAATTTGAGCGTGATCCGTGTGGGTTCCGTCAATTCTAGTGTCCTGTACGTGAACTGATGATGCACGAGTGGTTGCGGAGCCTAGCACTCGTGAGTAGGAGCTGTGCCAGGAAGGCATCACATAGGCGCACTCATGACGCACGCGTGCATCTACCACTACTTGTCCTTGCGTCGAGCGTTGATAATACTATCATACTGCTGACAACTGTTATCTCTTGTTCACTTCCTTTCTTTTACGAGGTAGTCGCTTTTTTCGGACTAATCTTTCCACTAGACAAGCGTTTCTGCGCCCCCATGAGTACCACATCTTCTCGCGTCTATCCATCCAATTCGGCTAAGAGAAGAGATTTCCGTGTATTGTGGATGTTTGCTTATGCACCAATTCAATCTATCCTCTACATATCAACTGGACTAAAGAATTTCCTAGATTCGTTCTGCAAAACTGCACCAAACAACCATTTGTTTCAATTTTATGGCTGAATTTTTTTTCTCAGAGAGTTGGGTATTAGCACCAGCGGTATTGTGAACATTCCACAACTTCGTCACGGCGTATTTGACTATCTCCTAGTGTGGCATAATCTCAACGGAATAGTCCAGCCATTCATGCATTCCACAATTACCGTCAACTTATTGTCCTATCCAGCCAATCATCATGGACGAAGCCATGGTCGTGCTGAAGCGTGTGAAGCCAGGGAAAGCGACGTGTCGTCATGAAGTAGCGGCGGAACTTTGGAAGTCAAGACATCGAAACTTGGATGAATAGCTAGCGGCTTTCTTCAACCAAGTCATCACAGAGAGCAAGACTCCTGTAGTTTAGAAAAGCACCGCCACAATCCCGACCTGAAAAAGGAAACGCAATCATGCAGATTGTGCAAACTGGCGGCCGATACGTCTGCTGTCTCACAGTATGAAGATATTCAAACGCACTATCAATCGCCGAATCCGCTATATTTGAGTTAACCCGAACCAGTGGGATTTTGTAGTCAACTGAGGGACAACGGATGCAATTCATGCGGCACACCTGTTGATCAAAAAGCATCGCGAGAAGCAGAAGCAACTGCATTTAGCCTTCCTCGATCTGAAGAAGGCCTTCGACCGTGATCCGCACAATGTCATCTAGTACGCTCTGCGTTGGCACGGCGTTCCAGTGGAGCTCATTGAGTGGGTCAGGATTCTTGCCACCATTCAGGTTGATGGCAATGACCTCACAAAATCGGTCTAGTTGAAGTGTCTCGGCTGAACACTCTCAGCCGATGGCAACCTAGCTCATGGAATCGTCACTGGCGTCAACACTGCGTGAATTGAAAGCGGGTCCCGTCAACGAACGAGAGAAACTCTAAAGAAGAAGATGCAAGGTGTAATATGCTTTTGCTTTTTCCATTGCATTTGTCAATGATTTGGGTGCAGAGCAGCGGAGAGGGAGCGAGGCACGCAATTTCGTACGTGAAAGTTTAAGAGTTTCGCAGGATCTTTTATGAAAGTCCTCCTGCGCCCCTGTATCCTTATCATCATTCGCCGAAATTGACAGGAAACATCAAATGTTGAGGAACAGACGACGTGATAGTGGCGGAGTGATGGGTACGACGTCCGACAATAAATCAGTGGGAGCGTTCACGCCTATGTGATGAGTGCTAAACATGCCTTTTTCACTATCTGACCACTTCGCACCCATCTATTGAGATGAGCGATGTGCCTAACCATGATTAACCCATTGACGACCGCGCGCATTTTCGCGTGTATGGCGCGTGGGACCAACGCCCATTTTAGGGAGCGCGGCGCCTGCATATTTCAACGCTGTTATGATAACATAATTCAGAACAAAACACAAAGTTTTGTGAAAATAATCTGGAATCTTGTTCTGGAAGCGTACTAGTGTCATCGGACTAGAAAACCGGAGAATCTAAACGCTTCTCACTTTATTTAAGGTCAAAACAAGCTTGTTAGAGGTATTTTGAGTATTATGAAGTATTTCTCAAGAGTATACAGGTTTGTATTGCTCTAGCCCGACAAGTAAGGAAGTGCAAGATGCAGCGAATGTGTTTTTGTGGAAAAAATGTGGCTCTTCTACAGATTATTCCCAACCACTACACAAGAAATGTAACGCGATTTTGCTTGATTTTAAACTTTTTCCACTCTTTTCATGGTATTTGCCACTACAAAAAGGATATCTTTCTCGAACCAAAATTATATCGGCATTGTTTGGAAGTGTTGTACTCGATTCATATGGAAACACTGCAAAATATGCCGAAAGTAAGGGTCAGTAATTGATAATAAGGGTGCGGCTCACCGGTGAGCCGCGCGGTCCTACGCGACCAAAAAAGAGCGCCTCACCGGTGAGCTAAAAGAAATAGGTACTTAGTTTTTAGTTTTTTTCTTCCTCCATACTGGAGTGTGAATCCCTTATTTTTATGAATGGTAAATCATGTCGTCAATGGGTTAACGAATTACGATTCACAACTTACAGCCCTTCTCAAAAAGACAGACGGATTCCGTCACTGCAGAATTGTGGCGGAACCTGAGAGAAGGAGGCGGAGAGAGTATGCTCCAAGTGAGAGGGTCGAGTAGGTCCCATCACGATTCTGCGACCGCAACGCTGTGAAACCGCACGCGCAATCTGCCCACCTTTTCTACAAGAACTGTACGTTCATGGTTTGCTATTTTTTACCTCTTAGGATTTACGAAAAATGACATCGACCTCCTAACAAAATTAAAAATAACTACGGGAAAGGAGTGTTTCCAGAGTGTTTGCGGTAAGGGCGCAAATATGCATAATTCATCTGTGTTTGTTTTTCGCACCAATGTTAAGGGCGATTTCGATTAGATTCTCATGTGAGTTTCAAGGGTAAAAGCGGTGACTCATGCCAAATTCATTTCCGAGACTTCTGTTGAGAAGATCTACTAAAACTGTGGAGATTGAAGGTTTCCATCAAGTGTCACAAGCAGCCGGTAGCCACATCTTTAGCTTCTTTTTCCTGACGGTACAAAGCTAGCGCAGGGAATATGCGCTGTCCCCCAAGCCTCTGCCGTTTGCTATGAAGGTTCACTTTGTTTTCTGATTTCAGCTTCTACGTTATGTACTACGTTGTGTAGAGATCTTTTTTTTCTTCCTAAGCGACCTCTTATCGACCGATTGATCATGCCCATAAACAAGGATGACAATGTGCAAATAATCTTTTTCTAGGCTGTACCACACATTCAACTTCATCTGACTTTAGAGGCAATGCGTATTTGCTCTGTACAGTAACTTGTTAGGTGCATCCAATGTACGTGTGATATGCGATTTTGCGGTTGATAACCCAGAACGTTTTAAGAATGACTTCGTTATGAAACGAACTAAAATTTTCTGGGTATCATTGATGGTACTCGGATTTTCGGTTACATCTTACGATTCACGGTTCATGGCGATTTTAAGAATTGACGACTTACGTTTTACGAGAATCAAATTTTTCGTAACGCACATCTTTGATTTAGATCCTTTTCCCCCGTGAACAAATGCGTCATCGAGTCGTCCTCCCATGCGTCATTGAGTGTTTCGTTGCAAGTTTCGACAGTGTCGTTCAGTGTCGAGGTTGTCTTTGTGTATTTCTTCCTTATCGCAAACGTCTTTGCATCACGGCCACATTTTCACGTTGCTTTCTCTTCTTGTCGCACTACATTTCTCACTGCATTCAGATTTATGAATGAATCCAGCATTTTAAAGTCTTTGTTGACGAGAATTTTCCGACTAGTTCTTCATTGGTCGAATATATCTTTGGTGGTGCACTTAGGAAGCAATACTATGTTCACAGGCAGAAATATGTACATATGTATATTGAAGAAAAGTTAACGCTCGAGGAGCTCACCTCTGATTTCCCATTCCGAACTGACCTAGTCGATATCGTTACTATTTGCGCCAACGTAGAATCAATAAGAAGGTCATCTTCATAGTCAGCAATTATTTATAACAGTTGTGAAGAATTCATAAACTTCTTCTTGGAAGTTGGGCCTTTCCTCCCTTACTGTCTGGTGCTAGAGGAGGCCGTAAGCCTTTGATCTAGTTTTTGTTCAAAACTGTAACTATTGGGTTGATGCCGAAGAAATGGCGCCACTTTTTTCGAAAAGATATAATTTCGTTCGGAAAGAGTTTGACATCTACAGGAAGCTCCAAATATCCGCAGTCAAGAGGAGCGTGGCCACGACGATGCTGCCACCGGTTGTCTGCAGGGTCAGAGACGCCAGAGGCAGCGTAGAGAGCGCATTGTAGAAAAAAGAAAGCTCTTTTCTTCTGTGGGTACCAGAGATTTCCTTCATAGTCAGCAGTCGTGAGATAATTGAAAATGTCAGGAAATCTTGTTCTCTATTTTCCAAATTTTTCTGGTTTTTCCATAACACAACGAGGGATGCAGTCCAAGATACCTTCTTTGTACTTGGCTAGGACATCACAATCTATTCCACATGTGAGCTCTGCTGCAACGGCTCCGCTCCTATGGAAAATGTGGATGAGTACCTTTTGAAGTTTCCTTCGCCATTTCTAGGATTCTTGCAGGAAGCTGCTTTTCGGAAAGAACATTTCCAGCAATACCTATTCCTGTTCTTGGCCCTGAAAAGTCGCGAACGATCAGTTGGAAAAACTCTTGAGAAGCTGAAAAGCGCATTTCCTGCACCTCAAATCCTGGCCAAAATTTGCTTCCGAGAGCTGGCTTGAACTTTGATAATTTGGCTAGGGAACGCTTGAGTAGTCATCGAATTCTGCAGAAAAGCTGTCGAATTTCTGCCGCTTTTCCCAGCTCCAGAAGCTCCTATTCCGCAAGAAAAAAAATTCGCCAAACATGACTATGGATTCTCGTTGTTCTCGGCCTTGCAGTTCCACAAGATATAGGCGTACGGTGCCAGTGATCTCCAGATGCGACAAGCAGTGGTCTCTGCTAATTGAAAAAATTTTATTTGTCGAAGTTATCGTTCATTAAAGTTGTGAAAGAAAATAGAGTCAACATGAAAAAGCGCCATTTCTTTTGCATCAACCTAAAAGAAATAGGTACTTAGTTTTTAGTTTCTTCCTCCATATTGGAGTGTGAATCCCTTATTTTTATGAATGGTAAATCATGATTTATTGAACTCGGTCACCCGCGTGAGTCTGGCACGAGCCAAAAACCTCCATGTATCTTCCTATTGCAACATTGCGGCAACTATCGCTTCTCCACTCGTGAGTTGCTATAAGCCTATATTACTCGGAAATGGGCATATTAGCCTCCAGCTAAAACGCATGGATACTAAGAAGTAAAAATACATCAATCAGTCCAAGTGAACGAAGTTTTCAAACAAAAAATTATTAGTTTTTCTCAACTTGCTCTGCGTTTTTCCCATCTTCTGCAATTTATTTTCCCGGAGAAATGTGCAAATTTTTGCTTGAGTTAGTCGTCCAGTTCATTACTGATGAAGCGTGCTGATTCGTGATTTCTATTAATAGACTAGAAAAGAAGTCATATTCTTTCGGAATTTGGAGGAGAACGTGCGTGCGTTCCTTCAGCAAAAGCTGGCTTCCGTGTAAAACTGCAGACGCACTAAGAGATACAGCAGATGACCAATTTCTCTCATTCAAGTAAAATGGCCTTATGAGTAAGTAAATGGTCTTTGTCTTACCTCTTGTTTTCACTTGTCTTTCCTCTCATTTCCATTTTCAAGCGCTCAATCTTCTCTTGTGTATAAATAATCGCTACTTCGATACTTCTGAGTTCCTAGAGTCGCATATCACAACTGTACATATAGTCAAAATGTCGCTATTGGACGGTTCATATGGATGGAACCAAGCAATAACAGTTCAACCAGGTGCCTTCCCAGCACAAGGCAAGTTTAGTGTTTAGTGTCTATTGATGGTCCGATGCGTGCAATAGTTCGCTGTGTGATGGACGAAAATAAGACAACCAACACGTTAAGACTGAGTCTACGATTGCACGTGGTGGACATGAACCCATTCTCATCACCAACATTAAATTGTGCTCCTTTCCTGGGAAAATGCCTAGCTGCGAATTAGTTCAGGGCCAAGAGCCGGTTAACATCCCGCTTAATTTACGCCTGGGGTTCGAACCGGATCCAAGAGTCGCCTCAGCTTCCGCCTCAGAATAGTCAGCTCAATTGCGCTGTCGGAGCGTGATTGTCTCAATCTTCTTGTGGTCCCTCAATGTTTTGCAGCAGTTTCAGTCACTTACCTACCCACACCCTTCTGTTTCGAAACAATTCGGCTACATCATCAAAAAAATTTCAGTGATTGCTAGGTTTTCTAGATGTTAAGGTGCTGCTGATGAAAAGCTTTCTCCGCAAAAGATTAGATTATCTCCTTGTGAAAAAAATATTCACCATCGTTGAACCAAGTCAAGACCCATTCCTGCTTTGTCACTTTCACTATTTTAGTCTGCCCTGGAGTTTTTTTTTACCTTAGTGCTTAGTTGATTTTTTTTCACTTTTGAACCTGTTTTATTAAATTTTTTGGCGTACCTCTTTTCGGTGTATGTAATAAATAATGCTTGGAGAGTAGAAATGGATTAATAGATTGGTGGAACGATAGGATCGTGGCTAGTGGTCAAAACACAATAGTCCAGTTCAAGACGAACATGCTCACTCTATCCCGTCACGACTGAGAGGCTGAGGTGAACAAATAGGTGCAGAAAAATGAACAGAAGGTAAAGAAGATCATTGAGAAGCTTCCCAAGTCTTGCGCATTAATTTAATGGTAATCGAGGTAGTGTTGAATCATCAGATACAAGACAATATGAGCACTTCGTTAATTATGCCAGTTTTATGCTTGATTTGATCGATTCTATTTTCGACTAGTCCGATGTTAGGAATCGAATTTCCAGGTAGCACTGGATACTAGAACTATCAGTATTCATGATATCACTTGATAAAAACTAACGGTCCATTGAGTTATTCGACTGGCTTGATGCCAACATTTTGATATCAAGTTAAATGTCTCGTAGGTAGTGAAAAAATGTCTTGTAGGTAGTCAGTCCCTTTCCATGAAGCCTCTGGTACCAGTACCACCGTAGCTACACTACGAATACTCCTCGCTTTCAGCGCCGGCAGCGTCCGCGGCGATAAAATAGAGCAGAGCTCGTTCCACGCGGTTCCCAAAAATCAACATTGACCGCCAACACGAGACCATTTATTTTATATAGGTCGTCAAGTATGAAATGTCCGATTTTGGTTGAGAAGATTTCGATTTTTGTTTCTAAAGCAAGATGCAGTATAAGATATCCGAATATGCTCCTGTACTATCCCTACAGCCTTGCCATATTAACTGCAGCTTGATTGCGCCAACAGCTTGGAAAAATGGAAAGCTAGTAGCAATCAAGTTGCGAAGAGCGTTTTCAACATCATGTTGAAAATTGATCATTTTCTCCAGCAAGAACTGTGCTAATCCCTGAAAGGAGTTGTGGTCAAATAGAGCAAGGTTTGCCCAGCACAGTGAGTGGCAGGTTGGCCCTCACCCCTGCTCCTCTGGCTTGAGCAGCGTGGATTTGTGAAAAATGGTCAAAAATTGGCACCCATTTTTGAGGGTCGAACTGGGGAAAATTTGTTTACCGAACCACTTCTAATGATCACATTGCCTTGAGTACCTAAATATTATTGAATTATAAAAGTAACACCTTGCTGCTTACGCTGAAATAGTTTGACTCCTATTTGCTTCGGCTACGGCTTCCTGCTCATCGATATCCAGGCTCATCATAAGGCTCACTTTGGAGCTTCATGTCACGTGAGCGGAACTGCCCAAGCAAGCGATGTTTAGTGCATTTACTAGCCGAATGTCCCTTAACACTACCCTGATGTTCCCAGCTTTGTCAGCTCTAATGGATGGAAAATGGAACCTGTGTTCCGAAACGACACGATTTTTCGTCTTTGAGTAGTTCTACAAAAAATGCTTCCAAACAAAAATTCGAAAACTGATCAAAAATTCAGGAAGTGATTTTGAAAGGAAAAGGATGTACCTTCATAATGAAAATAAAGATGAGAAGAGATCTAGTAAATCTTCGAAGATAGAGACTGTCAAACTGACCGCTCATAAAATCGGACATTTCATACTTGACGACCTAATATTTTGGTTCCTCAAACTTGGGTAACTAAACCTTTATAAAAAATCATCGAACGAAAAAAGGTCAGTCGTACAAAATCGTCTTAAAGAGAAAAACAGAATAAAATTATCATGAAAAACAATGAAACATAGAAGTGACCATGCTTCGCTGGAGGCTAGAAAAGGCCTGCTGGGCGGGTGAGCAGCACTGTTTTTGGATGAGAGAAGGGATAAGCTGCGCACTCGCCCTGCTCACATACTTGCGTTTTTGTGCATGTGTACCATTGTCGCTTCGGCCACAACGGCTGCAACCCGCAGGCTACAGAATATGGCTCAATATTTTCGGCAGTTGAATATTCCCTATACACTTACTATAATAGTCAAATAACAAACCATGTTTGAGTAAAAAATACGGTGACGGAATTACTCGCTGCACTATGACCAGATGTTTAGAAGGGCGTAATTACGTGAATACGATGTCTCCTCTCAAAAATTGCAGGAATGCTTCAGCGAATAACCACGAAATTTTCATCGGAGCTCATATTTTTTACACATCAGTATCGTTTCTACATTTCTTAGTTTATCTACTCACAATTATTTTAGCAGACATATGGATGCCGGGGCCTGTGTCGGTTGAAGGAGTGCCTCCAGGTCTTGAATGTCTGAACATGGTAGACAGTATAAGAATCAAACAGGTGCATATTTTTGAATTCATGGAAAATGACAATAGATTTGTCCAATTTTGAGGTGCTTCCTACTTTTTTTATTGTCAATAAAATTTTGCACGCAATTTTGCACGCTGGTAACCTGGTAATTTTGTACGCGTCTTATGGAGTGATCAAGGAATACGCATTTCACATAACGATCATGATTCAGGATCCATATAGATGTGCGGGAGCGGGACTTTAAATCCAGTAAACGTGAAACCGAAGAAGAAACCGCAAAACTGGCCTCAAAACGAAGAGCGTAGGCAGAATGAAAACCTTAGAAGAAGCGGAGAATGGCCGCGCTCTTACATGAATTCTTGTGCCATGTCCTCCTGTTCAAATTTCCTTCATTGAGGAGGGGATGTAATGTGATCGACATCAGTTTGAGGACATCACAAAGGCACATATGGTCTCCGAAATTCAAAAAATTGATATGCTACAAAAACGCTTTCAGCTTGTTGAAATAGTGGAAATACTCAGTGGCTTTGAGACGAAGAACAAGTATTCTCTGAAGAATGCAAATGGACGCCAGGTAAGTACACTTCTAGCTTTCAGTTGTTTCCGCAACTTTCAGCTGATGTCGAGAAAGATCTTACTGTCTAACTGCATGCTAATCTTCCAAAATAATTAGCCATCCTATCAATCACCTCAGTTCCCTTAGACGATTGGGCACTATAAGTCGTCCTGCGACTGCACTAAATTTTGATAGCGTTTAGTGGAGTTGTGCTCGAGCTGTGGACGATTTGCTAATGAAGAGCGGCAAGGCCATTTGAATAGCATTGCGGAACTCCGGCAACAGCTACCTGCACTTATCAGATCTTCACAGGGCTCTGTTTGAAAGACAAATATGTGCTGTTGAAGGCCTATAAATCATACGTCAGACCAATACTCGAATTTGGCTCTGCAGTTTTTTGTCCACATAATAAAAATGACATGAGTATGTTGGAAAAAGTTCAAAATAACTTCACTAAGAAAACGATGATATGATGTGGAGGGTATCATTTCTCAAACATACCAGTTGCTAAGATAAGGAATTCGCGATGCAAAATTCATACCCTTGAATCACGAACAAGGGTAACGGATGTTTTTACTGTCTATAAAATTCTAGGTGGCGTGGTGAAAATCGATGCGATGAAGCTTTATAATATAATTTTATCGAAAACAAGAGGTGGTTCGGAGAAAATTTCTTATGCAGGTCCAAGAACAACTGCTAGATGGGAAGGTTTCACATGCCGGGCGGGATCTTATTATCCGACCTTACGATATAAAACCACTCCTACCTCTCCGAAGTGTTTTTCTTTTAAACGTTGGGTCTCTAAAAGGTTTTTGTGTTACCAGTGCAATTAGTAGATTTCTGTAAGCATTACTCGATGTTGCTCGATTAAGTCTGGTCATGTCATTGTCTTTTTTACGTCCATCTTAAGTGGCGTAATGAATAATAACAATAATAATAATAATAATAATTATAAATAGCTGTGTTCTCTAACGATGCTCTGCACACTAAGGGCACCTTTCTTTGCACCTATAGGACGTGTCGATGTTACAGCCTGGTGAAGTACTTGTAGACGACCCTCCGGGTGATGGTAGAGAATGGAACCTTGGTCAAAATATTTGTAAAATTAAGCTATGGATGACTTGATCATCGAGTCGTATCTCCATGAATGCCTACGCAAGCAACTTCATCGAAAAATTATTGGGCGTATAGTTCGGATTTCACCCAAGTTCAAGGTGAAAAATAACCATGGAAACCAGTGACTTCGCGAGATTTCAGCTGTATTATGCACTCGAGGATTCGGATTGTTGCGAGCGGATTTGTTGTGGACCCAATAGAGGCTTCACATTACACATTGTAGATAATTTTGGGAGGGTGAGGTTATTGTTTTGGAACTTACTGGCATAACACTTACTGGTATTGCAAGAGTTGAAACAGTGATTCGTTGCGGTGCATGTAAACATTTTAAGGAAGTCATTCGGATTCGACGACCATTCAGATGTTGTGGAACAGGTCATTCATGATTTTTGCCCTCCTTCACTAAAAACGCAATGGAATGTTGCTTCGCCTATTTCAGCTTGTTTTGGACTCTGTGGGAACGTTTCGGGTTGCGGCTCGGTATGCAAAATTGAATCACCTCCTGGCCGTGTTGTAAGTGATACTGTTTACGTTATTATAGTTCCTCACCGTATCCACGAAAAATGCATCAGATGTTGAAGCTCATTATCAGATAGGTAAAGTCGAGCAAAGAGGAGCATTTTGTGCCAGTTCGTTCGTTATAAAGGACCAAGATGACCAGGTAATCTTTCAAATTGATGGTCCGTGCTGCTGTTTGATGTGTGGATGCCAAGACAAGGAGTTCCCTGTGAGTTATTCTGATCCCTAGTTGCCAGAAAATCCATAACAGAGAGCGAAAAGCTTCCAGATAGACACACCATCAGGCGATCCTTTCGGATCAATAACGAAGGAATGGGGTGGCTGCTGTAAAGAATCATTTACAGATGCGGATCGGTTCTGTGTTTCCTGTGGGTTCATATCTATCCGATTAGGTTTAGTTTCTGAAAAAAAAGGCCAGTCTCAAGTATTACGTTGTGACACAAGTTTCCGCTGTTTTGAAATTTTTGACGAAAAAAATTTTATAGAAAATCATGTAAAAAAAGATACCAATCGGAGTATGGACCACAACAGTCAATGGTCTTTTGCCGTTTTTGCAGCAGGAGCTCGCCTCCCCTGCTTCAAAGATTCGTGGACTGCGAAGCAAAGAAATGAGTCGGGCAGTGCTAGAGGTCACTGACTTTGGCAAAGTGGTTCTCGCTCAGTAGACATCCTTGTGAGCTGATAACCGGCGCTCGGCTAGAGCAGATTTAGGCTACAAAATGCGCAATCGGAAATTCCTCCGAGAGCTTTTCTCCTTTCCGGAGAGTCCTGCCAACAAAATTAAGGCGCCCTCCGCGGTCTGGCGAAATGGTGCGATTTCGACAGAGCGCTTGGAACATGTCCCAAAATTCCACCGTTTAGTGTCCGCAAACAGTTTATGTTTGCAGCAACAGTGGAAAAAGTCAGACTTCAGTTCCAGAGAGGAAAATGGCATCACCAAAATTTTGGGTTACCAAGTTCGGTGCCTGTGCGTGAGACCGCTTGACAATAAAATAGGGGTAAAGTACCAGGGAGAATAAAGGCCTCGAGATTAATCCACCCAAATTTGGTTAGTCTCTTGCAGCATTATGTAAAATTATCACTCGTGCAAGTGGACTTATCGAATTCGCATTCTTGAATGGTTCACTTCGAAGATAATTACAAGTTCAAAATAGGACAGAAAAATCGGTCCTGCAGTCCAGAATGTTCGCGGGATCATGCGCGTTAACACGCTTTCCAGGCATGCGCTAAATCTAATCGGTTTTCATTTATTAGAAGCCTTCGGAAATGCCTATGCGAAAGTAATTTGTAACGAACGAACTGGCACAAAATGTTCCTCTTTGCTCTACTTTACCTATCCGATGCCTATGCGAAAACAGCGGAAACTTACGCTACAACCTAATAATTTGTTGCGGAAAAGTTAGTTCCTTGCAGTTCCCATGAGTCTCGATGTAAAGTCAAAAGCTGTACTACTTGGAGCAGCGTTCCTAGTTGTAAGTTTGATATTCGAATTCGAAATGTCACTTTATTCGAAATGTCACTTTTTGCAGCAGCACCAAAATCCTGGAATGTCGTGAAAGTGTTTGATTACCATGTTTCAGGACTTTATGGAGTTTGAACAAGCAGGCCACGTGTTGAATGAACAACAATAATATCGTTAGCTTTGGTGTAATAAGTTATTTGTTGATCGCCAGTCTTCTAATCTCTCTCTCACTTCATAATTAGTTTTTTTTACCCCGAAAGGAAAAACGCTTTGATTTCTGTGATTTTCTTTTTCTATACTAATATTTCTATATATCCGTTGTCTCTTCTCTAGTTCTTGCAGACGCGATTGTTAATACATATTGTTTGTGAGTACTGGGACAATCATAAAAATTCGAGACACGTGGTAAGCGCACGATGGTTTGTGCCTGCCTTTGCGATGGCAATCGAATTGAATTTGTTTCTGTTCAATGTTATTATTCTCTTGTCCAAACCTCGCAATGAGCTTACTTCCTGTGCAGTCAGGCAATTCTAGCGGGACGCAAGTATCAGAGCTATCGGCCGATCCCAACCCCCCCCCCCTTCATTTGTCGTCGTGACCTCAGGCAAAGTCGCCCGCCTGTCATTTTCGGAAGTGGGACTTATTATTAGGCCAATCTGTCTCTCTCCCTCCCTCTCTCTCTCTCCTTCTCTCGCTCGCTCTCTCTCTCTCTCTTTCCATTCCTCTCTCTCTTCGAGGAAGTATAGCCAATTCAAGATTCTGCACTGAGTCTGTCAGTGAAGCGTGACACAAAGATTTCTCTGCAATATGTGTCGAAGGCAGCACCCGCTCAAACCCTCATGCATGAGATTTTGCCTGAGTTTGGGTTTTTAGGGTCTTAAAACTCATGCATGCCGATCGAGCAATTTTCCCGTTCCATGTGAAGCGCTGAGTTTCTTAGTGAGAACTATCTCTTCTCGTATCTCGTATTTCTTGATAGTTTCTCCCATGTTCGTAGTATATTGATTAGAGTCTGCTGTAATTTTTTAAAGACTTTTTTATTTTTTTATTGTTGTCTCAGCCTTATCAAAACACACAAACTTACCACAGACGACTTGCGATCAATGTCAGCGGAATCTTACAAAATCAGGCCAATCTTAAGTTGCGTAGGAGGGCCAGCTGACCGTATCTCTTGGTTTCTTACCAAAATCGTGAGCCAAATCTTATGCGAAGTACCATCTCACTTGCCGAATACAAACCACTTCCTTGAATAGTTGCACAGCGTGAGATTTGACAGTAACTGCGCGGTAGAGTCCTTTGATGTAACCTCGTTACACATTAACGTGCAAAATAGCGAGGCTCTACAGGCTATATCCGAAATGCTCAACGTACACGCCGCTTGTGTGGAAACATATGGGTTGAGCAAAGCGCGTTTACTCACTCTCGTCGATGAATGCCTCAACTGTAATATCTTCAAGTGGTCTGGCATGTAATTCGCTCAAGTGAGAGATCTAGCAATGGGTCAGCGACTGGCACCGATACTGGCGATCTGCTTCATGAGCAGGATTGAAGCGCCAGTGCTAGCTCGTCTTCTAATTCTGTACTGCAGATACATCGATGACTGCTGTGTTATTACATCAACACAGTCCGAAATAGACGATTGTTTCCGCATACTAAACCAGCAGTCGCAGTACATAAGGCTTACACGAGAGAAACCACGAAACGGCTGGCTCCCCTTCCTCAACACTAAATCGACTTATTGAGAGGCAACATCAGAGTAAAATGGTACCGCGAAGACAGTTGTAAGAACATCCTGATACATGCCCGATCGGCGCACTCGATGGCTATGAAGCGCGCAGTCATTTTTAACATGTTCAAAACGGCAAGTGAACTGTGCACTGGGGATCATGAGCGACAGGAGTCCCGCAGTCTCGCGCTGGAGATTGCTGTAGCTAATGGCTATACAGTGTTACCGCGTTATAGTTGGTCCATGTTAAGAGCAGCAATATCTCGCGACAAAATAAACTGTCTCTTTGCCTTCCATTCATATCTGACGACGTAAGTGCCGCTGTACGGCGCTGCATTGTCCGAGCACAACTACGGAACGATGTAAGACTAGTAAATATTCCCAACAGTAACATAAAAAGTCAGTTTGTTCGAAACAAACTATACGATAGGAACTGTATCTCTGAAGGATGTATAGTATGTCCATATGGTAGAACGAGCGGCTGCGCACAAGCGGGAGTTATTTACCAAATACAATGCATGACATGCAACGCAACATACAATAGAGAGACGGGAAGAAGTTTGGGAGTAAGGATTGGGGAACGCCTGGCAGGGAAACAGCGCGGAAGCTTGATGACACCGCTTGGGAGGAACAAGAATGAGACACACCGCGGAATGGACTTCGGCGTGAAATGCACAATTCTAGCTCCTCTGAACTTTCGTACCACGGTGGGCCCACCGTTATCCCACGGTGGACCCCCAACCGAAGGTGGGCCCACCGTTTCCCCCGGTTATCCCTCGATTATGGTATCCTCCCCACTTATCCCACCGTTAGCCCACCGTTGTTATCACTCTCAAGGTGCACCCACCATTTCCCCACGGTGGGCCCACCGTGCTTGGACAACCCACGGTGAAACCTCCGTTTGCCCACCCTTTGCCCACTGTTAGCTCACGATCCCGTTTTTTCCACAATTGAACTATCTTTTGCGCACCATTTGCCCACCGTTATCCCACCTATCCCAATTCCTCCTTACCCCCCCCCCCCGCCCCCCGTTTTAACCACCAAAGGCCCACCATTCGCCCACCTTAACCTCATCTAAAGACCTGCCCAGCGGGAGCGTGTTTGCAGAATGACATAGGTATTTGATGAAAACATTATCGTTCATTGTGTTTGCTGGTTCCAATCTATTCATCCGATTCCTCTCCCGCTTGTGGTGAGTTCCTCTGGACTTCTACTAACTCTGATACTCCGGCACGGCAAACGGCGTAAACGATTGTAGCAAAAGTATGATGCGAACTCTCCTTGGTGAAGTGAGGATTTTATTTCAGTGCTTACTTCAGTACTAGCTCTTTTAGGTATTCTTTGCCGTAGTCACTGGGCACATATCGTAACTAATTGTTAGAAGAGGAGTAATTGAGTCGACACTCGTGAATGCTCAAATATCGTACATCCCTTCTGACTTCTTCACGAGGAAGAAGGCCTGTCCAAGCACATGAGTAGATAACCTCCGAAATGTTCGTTCCAAATGGATGAAAATCCTGCTCATATTCAGGCCACATGGAAATGCAAAGTCCTTGGTTTCGCTCCTCTCGCGAAACATTGCTGTTCTGTTGCACTCATGATTGTACTGTTTTTTAAATGCCAATATGTTGGAAATGAATCACTATGCTGTTATGTGGTGTTTATCCAGAAAAAGGCGATCAGAACACGATGAGAATGTAGGCGGAAGAGCATGATGACCCCCGCCTAACTTGTTGAATTACCCCGGTTAACCCCTGGAAGTGCCCTGATTAACCCTCGGAAATACCCCGATTAAACCTGGAAAATCCCTGGATATACCCCAGTTTCTCCACGGAAATCCCACAGTTTCCACACGGAAATCCCCCGGGTTCCCCTCGTGAATCCCCTAGTTAGCCCAGGGTGGCCCCAACAATAGCCCGCGGTGGCCCCACTGTTTGCCCATGGTTGACGTGCCGAACATTAACCATGGGATAACGGTGGGCCCACCGTGGTACGAAAGTTCAGAGTCGCGAGACAGATTTATCAGCACGTAAGACATTGGAAGCATTCTGGATATCCGTCCGGAGTCCTCCGATGAATAACAAAAATGAGTGCTTATCGATTACGAATGAATTCATGCCGTTCGTGCCACTTTGTGAGCTATAAACTGCCTGATACTGCCTGCGTAGATCTCGCATACTGCCTACCACCACTCATGTATACACATGGCGATACTCACTCTTCCTAGTTCGGCAGTCTTGTGCGGTGACACCGCCATCATCGGTGGAGCAACGGGTGGGCCAGCTTTTGACAGTGTGAGGTTTCTGCATTCTGTGCTTTGGAGAATATCGAGATTCCAGCACAGGATTGAGAGATGCTTGGCGGACTACACGCTAGATTTCTCATACCAACCTCTTTGCAGCCCTCTGAGGACGGCGATAGAAACCGAAACGTCAGACCGAATAAAAGTTCCACCAAAAAAACCTCGTCACCGTTATGGAATGAACTTTTCGCTGGTATTGTTGAAAGATGTTCTGAAGTGATAGAGACTGAAGGCATTACCAGACCCAAACTGTACATAGATATTAGAGCTCGTATGCATATTTCCTTCGGAACACTATCTCCTGAAGTGTGCATTCGGTTCATCTCAACTAGCTAACAGTAAACACCAGACGTGGAAGACCAATTCAGAACGTATAACACCAAGAAACGGAAGGTTTATCCGCATCATTGTCAGTAGCGGATGGTTGAGCATTGCTCAGCCCATGCTATTAATGACGATTTTATGGCTCATATAACGGCACAAATGGGAGAAATTCGTTGGCTATCGCCGTCTGCTTGTTCCTGTTGTTCATTTTTGGATTCCGTACTGAATCAATGATTGTGAATCAGAATGAAAACAAAGAATGAACAGCAGGAGCTAGCACATATCGATAACCACCAACGTGATGCCGTTTGTGCCATTATGCCAACTGGAGGGGGGCGTCAGCTACCATTACACCATGCGTATTGGGGAGCAGTGCCTATATCACTCGTTAACCTAAGATGATATACATCAACGTGAGTTAACGAGTGATGAGTGGCGCAATCTAATTGACGTTATAGTCTGTCCGAAACGACGAGTTCGCCCACGCACGCGGGGATCGAGCGATGGCCACCGTGGCCGGCACTCCACGTCATCATCTCTAATCTGCGTATCACGTTTCATCGTTATCTTCACAATGATTTGGCTGTGATGTGGACGACGTGGCAGCTAACAGATACGTCCCAGCCGCGCCGCCTCTCGATTCCGGCGTGCGTGGGCGGACTCGTCGTTTCGGACAGCCTATACCTGGCACCTACGAGGAATTACAAAATTCCAGGTGAATACGGTGATCAGTAACGTGGCGCGGCAAAGTTGAATAAGGAGTATCAGAGAGCACGATGAAAGCATTATCGGTTGAGGAGTATAACAGACGACCAGAGTGCTACTCCGCGCCACAGGCTGTTCGGAGTTTCTTGCATGAAGACTTTTGCACGTCTCTTGCCGAGAATCAATCCCTCTAAAGATGCATGATAATGCTACTTTCCACGAGAGTGGGGAAATAAGAACTCATGCCAGCTCAGAAAGAATAGCCGAGCAAGTAAAGCACCGGACTTCCAATAATTAACAAGCGATGAGTCCAATCATCCTTACAATGGATTAAAGCAGTCATTATCAAGTGCAGGTCGTAAGGCTGCCGCTATACTCCTCGAGGAGTATAGCACCTAGATTGGCGACTTCATTTCTGATACATATTGATTGTGGGAGGATCGCGATGAGAACTCTGGCGATTATCGTCGACAATGATACATCGCTAGAGGGGTGCTATACTCCTCGCGACGCTACATCGCTAAAGTTTGGCGATCGCCAGTCGCCAAAGTTTGGCGATCGCCCATCTTCGAGAAACATCGACGATGGCGACCGGAAAACCTTGGCGACGGAGCGCCTAGGTCTTCAATTTTTCAGAAACCGCTTGCTTTTTACTCCTACTTCTTTCAAACAAAATATTGGGACGTGCAAACATATCCGCATCCATTTCCGAAGAACTGAGAATTTCATCGCGCAGAATGTGCGATGAGACTCCGATAACTTTTTCCAGTGTCCCTACTGATAACGTAACAACGAAAACTCTTTCGTGAAAGGAGGGAGGCCAACGTTCTCTCGACTCTTCCAAGAAGTGAACAATTGACAGATATAGACACGTACCCAAAAAATGTCTTAAGGAATTGATATAGATATTGTAGAAGCTAATTTTTTTGGTTATTTTCTATTACCCCTTTCAAAATAACCAATAAGATTTCGTTATTATGGAGATTACATCTACTTCACTCGCTCAATCATTACTATTCCTTCCTTTTTGTTTCTTTCACTCTCACTGTTAAAGCAACTTTTTAGTGTTTCCTGCAAATTTCTGAACTTTGGAGATTTTGTATTAAAATTGTGGAAACACTGGCAGGTTATGGAAATACATAATCCATTGAGCTGAGAGGAATATTACTTGTTTTTAGGTCCATGTCGGACTACAGCAGCCCGAATGTGATGTCTCACCAATTCTTTCATCAGTATATAGCAAATAAATAAGTGAAATTAAAGCGAAATCCGGAAATTGAAGACTTATGCGCTTCGTCGCCAACGTTGTGCAGTCGCCATCGTCGGTACTTTTCGACGATTGGCGATCGCCAATCTTTAGCGACGGGCGATCGCCAAACTCTTGCGACTGGCGATCGCCAATCTTTAGCGACGGGCGATCGCCAATCTTTAGCGATGGGCGATCGCCAAACTTTGGCGACGGCAATGCTGGGTGCTATACTCCTCGAGGAGTATAGCGGCAGCCTAAGACCGATTGCGTAATCAACAGCGACACCGTCGCGGTGAAGAAAACGAGTAGAAATGGTAAAAACAGAACGTCACAAATTCTCAAATTTTATCAGAGTTTGCGTGAAATAGTGTGGTGGCATAAGAGCAACTCTGCTAAAACTTTTGGTGGTGAACGGTTGCAGCGACATCGTCGCTGAAAAGTATGCCATAGGCCTATGGAGTCCGCTGGGTGACGAAAATTATAGAACTAGCTTGGAATTATTCTTAATTTTTGAGCGAAACAACGTCATTGGACACACGGAAACAAATGCGTTTGTGTACTAGAGGACAGTCCTCATTATGGTCACCATTTGCTCAAAGGCCCATCTCATATTCTTGTTTGAGCTACGGACACACTCCGAACCCTCTCGGTGCGCTGATTCCGGCAATGTACTTGAAATGTCTCGAAACGCCCCGTAAACCCGTTTTTCGAAACGGGGCCTGTACCGGTTTGCTGGAGCAAATTACGGGCAAAGATGTTTATCACAGTTGATCTTATCGATCGGACAGGTCAAAACGTGTCTACCCGACGTTGCTGCAGCTTGGAGCGATATCCTGTCTTGCTCTAAGGAGCGAGTATTCCGACCCTATGAAAAGCGAGGTTTTCTCTATTTCTATGACTTTGGCTGCACAATGTTGGAATCAGCATGTCGAGGAGGTCAAGAATCTCCTGATATAATCTACCTAATAAACGAGGTGGGTCGTTGCCTTTGAACGCCCTTCTTTCTAAAAGCCGTCTACAGTTGTTGTCCCTGCTTTTTGGGGTCCTTCATCAATCAACTAACTTCCATACGCTCCATATGATATGACTTATTGGGTACAACCTCGGTGATTTTGAACGATGAACCACCCTATGTTGAAATGCGGTGTTTCCGTGATGGAGGCAGAACTTTCCCTGTGTTGAATTTCTGTTTTTTTCTCGGATTTGCCGTAGGAGGGTAGGGGGTGTTGAGCACCACCATGCTGGGGAAGGACCCATATTTTCTCTTTAAAATAATCAAAGGCAGACAAAGTGGGTGATGTAGCGCAAAAAATTACAATGGACCTGCTCCCCACCGCTCATCTGGTAACCCAGTCGCGGAAGCGATCTGAAGGCGACCGAAGAAAGAGCGCGGATAATTATGATCAGTAGGTCAAGGACAGAATTAGAACCAGTTCGAGACGCTAAAATAGCTTTTCAATAGAATTAGAAGCCACGATTCAGATATAGAAAGCTTCTTATACCGGCTTATTACCGCTGGGTTCGGGAAACGAATGTGAATGAAGCCTAAATATCGAAATCTAGTGGGATGAACTTAGCAAATGATTCAATACCATCGCCAATCATTAAATGAAGTATTCGCCGCGACTGGATCGCATGTGCAAAACGTAGTCACGGCGACCAAATCGCGTCGCTTCAAGTATGCCCAGGGCTTATGGTAGAGGATGTATACTACAAGCATTCACCTCACTTGCTTCAGGAGTAAACATCACCATAAGTTATAAAATGTGCCCACATTATCGAACGGCAGTGATAAAGACTCATACATAAGAGTGAGTAGTTGAGTAGGATGCATTCCGAAAACGATGTTTCAAAGATGGTTGCCCTGTATCCTGACTACCATAGCCGCTGTGGAAGCTGCATCTGGTCCTCCTACGTGGAGCAGCGACAAGACTGTGAGCGGTGACGTCAAACCTCTTTACGAGGATAGCAGCTTAAGCTTACCTGCTTAATTTTCAGATCGTTGTCCCGCTGACTCAGCGCTTAGGTCATGGATATTATTTTCGATATGACTACAAAGCAAAATCAAACGTGTACGAGCACACAGGAGTCGCTGTTCTGTATGTTTTGGCGTGCTAAATCATGTTCGAAAGTATTCCACTCATCATTAGCTCTTGCCAGAGCTGTACTGAGAAGGCGTTCGACGTTAGCAGAATCATCCAACGCTTTCCTTTTACTCTAGTGACGTATTTCTTTTTCTAGCTGTTTTTTGCCCAGATTGTTATAATTCTTTATTCTCCACTTCGGCTAACGTTTCGGCGATGTCGCCTTCGTCAGAGCCTGGAAGTCGAAGGCAACATTTATGCCCATCCTCTCAAACGCCTCATCGCATTGGAGAACACAGTTCAGTCAAAAGGCAAATCAAAAACACAACGAAGCACACACAGCCGGCCAGTGCTCACCTTTGCTGCAGTAGAGATGGTAGAAAGGCAGACCGCAATTGCCGGAAACTGTACTCCTACTGCCTTTTATAGTGTGCCTTAACAATCTGCCATAATCGAATCAGAATCCGCAAAGATTGTGATACAAGGCCAACTCGTTAGTGATAGTAATACGCTCATCTCTGCCATAATCGAATCAGAATCCGCAAAGATTGTGATACAAGGCCAACTCGTTAGTGTGCCATAATCGAATGATGGTTATGGTTTTTGATTTGCCTTTTGACTGAACTGTGTTCTCCAATGCGATGAGGCGTTTGAGAGGATGGGCATAAATGTTGCCTTCGACTTCCAGGCTCTGACGAAGGCGACATCGCCGAAACGTTAGCCGAAGTGGAGAATAAAGAATTATAACAATCTGGGCAAAAAACAGCTAGAAAAAGAAATACGTCACTAGAGTATAATAATGCCAAGATTTAAAGAGAGTCGAACTTGGGATCTGCTTTCCTTTTATTTCCTTCCTCTTTGGCAGTGTAAAGCCTAAGAATACAGGAATGTTAGTACCAGTCAGATGCAAGCATCCATTTGCGACGGACATTCAATGAAGACAAGTCAACGACAACCTTCCTTATCATTCATCACCAGCCTGATCGTCCGACTTGGGCCATACTCTCAGGTTTTTTTGGGTTTGCTTCCGGACTCGCCTCGCATTCGTGAATATGTTCTCCACTGCTGAGCGCTGCCGCACCACTATCGCAGGTGCGGATTCGTCCAGCGACACCTACTCCATTACTAGGAGCCGGTTGCGCGCCAGCGCACTCCAACTCATCTAGTCGCGTGGCAGGTTTCTTGATAGTCGTCAGCGTACCTCTTTCACAGCTATGGACACAATTCATGGGCATAAGCCTTCCGGACAACTTTGCCTTTCTGCCCTATCTTATCATTAACATTTGTTATGCTGGATCCATAGTAATCTTTCCTCCGATCACCGACTGCCGACTCAAGCGGTTGAACCAGTTCTCCGAAATCAAGCCACTTTGAAGCGACCAGCGATTTCTCGGCAAGAACGACGTGGATTTCCGAATTTCGAGGTATTTTTCTTTTCTCACCACTTGGTGCTGCCACAGTAAGAGTGTGCCAGCGCTCAGTGATGGGAAAACGAAATAGTCCTAGACTTGGATTCATGAAACGTTAACCACACAGCCAAAGATGATTAGAGCGACTGCTTATCCTAAGACTAGGTAATGTTAGATGACGCAAAAGTAGCTTGCTAACCTGGTTTTGCTTGACTATGCCCTGAAGCGCTGGAACCCATTTGCTGTTCAAATGCTGTCCGAGTGAGTTTTCTTGATACTATACCCCCACCGTGCCCGGTTCCTCTTCCTTGCATCTGGATGGGACCTACCCTTTCTCCCTCGTTTATATACCCATGTTAGCCTTTATCATTTCTAACTTGCATAATTCTTTACAAAAGATGTAAATCATAGATAGGGCAGACAGCCCAAAGGTCATTTTTCCAATTCACGTGCCCTTCCCTACATCTGTGCCGACGCAGCCGTATCATTGGTTGACAGTGTGAGACTACTCCTCTTTCTTCTGAGTCCTATGGCATAATACACAGCGACGCTGTCGCTCGCACAATTGCTCCTATCCCAGCACACTACTACACGCAAACTGAGTGATAAGATGTGAGAACTTGTAACATTTTGTCCTCATTATTTCCATTCATTTTCTACACCACTACTTTCCAATGAAAACTCGATGGGACAGTTAGTTAGCCAGACTTAATAAATTGTTTTAAAAGAATAAGAATAATAAAAATGAACAATGGGCCAAATTAATACGAGATTTTTATCTATAGTATAAAGTAATTTTGAAAATTTGGCGATCCATTTTCAGGGGAAAGCGCGAGCCCTCCTCGTCCTCTGCTTCTGCCACTGGTGTGTACCAGTAGCGGACGGAGGGGGGGGACGCGTCCCCCCCAATCGAGAATGGATCGCAAAATTTTCGAAATTACTTTGCAATACAAATGAAAATCTTATATTAGTCTACTTCTAATTGTTTATTTTTATCTTTAATATAATTTTTATTCATTATTTATTATTATGAGTGCCCCTTCGGGACGCCAGAAAGTAGGGTGGGGCAGCCACTTTTCCAGAAAGTGGGGTGGGGCAGCCAGGTATGTGCAAAAGATTCACACGTGCGGAATGCTTGTGATATCAGCAAATAAGCAAAACTAATCATTAGATGAGCTCAAATACGAAATTCTCCTCATGAGTTGCGTATACTCTACGATTCTGGCCGCCTCGCCAACGTCGGGCTTCGAGTCTCCTCGTGATCCTAGTCTTGCCTGCAAATTCTTAATCACGCATCTACATATGAAGCAAATTTGCGATGCAGTGATACCACCTAACCTTCTTTTCACGTTTCTTGCTTTCTTAACTCTGCAAAGGAGTACCTATCACTACTTGTGAACAATACAATGTAATCAGTGCCGTGCGAATAACCACCTGAAATGATTCAAGCTTCACGTTACTGAGACAGTCCAACTGATGAGCTTCTGCTTCAATATACAGGGAGGAAAAAGAGCTGGTCCACTGAGACAAATGAGCGCGTAGCGTGCCCCTACTCCACCGGTAGACGTGCATCTTGGCGCTTACCCCACTATTGGGACAGAGCACATCCGAACTATCAGTGGGACTCGTATCCCGGCGCTTTCCCCACTAATGGGCCCCCTGCAGACCCAGTCTCCATCCGTATCCTGGCTTCCTGGCTAAGCCTCTACTATTGGGCCAGGGCAGACCCCATCCCCATCAGTGGACTCGTTTCCTGGCATTTCCCCATTAATGCGCCCCAGCTGACCCGATCGCCATCGATGGACCCATATCCTGGCGTTTTTCCCATTAACAAGCTACGGCAAACCTTTCTCCATCGATGGACATCTATACTGATGTTGCCATGTTCGACTCTCGATGAATCTCGGCATTGTAGACTGGCAGATTGTGGATTGTTCTTTTGCAGCCGAACACGAGATTGTTAATGACTTTATTAGGCTGACGTTTCGGCGAGTTCGCCTTCTTCAGAGCCTGAAAGGGCGAATTCGTTTGCAAGCTATTCGGCCAAACGCCTCCGCAAACCTACGGAGAAACATTCTAAGCCTAATTTTTGGTCACAGGACCACGAGCTAACGAAAAAACCGTACCTTATTGGCGATCCACAAGGTGGGGGCGTTGGGTGCGACTACGGGGTGTTCACCTAGGGCGCTTAAGTACCTACTGTAGGTCAAAACAATAGGCCGAAGTAAGGTGAGAGCTCCCGCGTGATTTGAAGGCACTCGTCTTTCCGATTCATTTTTGGATTTCGAGCGTGGATCCGAAACGCCTCTAAAGTTTTGCGAGCTGCTACCTGGGTCTCTTGCGCCAGGATCTTGACCGATACATCAAAATCGGCTCCGTGGTGATGTTCTACGCGATGACTACCCAGAGCAGAAGAAGGACGCGATCTGGTTTTTGCATCCAAGTGTTCCTTAATGCGCACGCATAGAGGCCTAGCCGTTTCTCCTATGTATTCGTAGCCACACTCATTGCAGGAGATCAGGTATATTGCACCTGAAATCATGCAATCTCCCTCACTGCCACCTGGGCAAATTTTGCAGTCAGGGGTGGGGCAGAGGCGATCATAAGGGCGATTACGCACTAGCATGCGCTTAAGATTGCTAGGGGGTATTTCAACCACAGCAACTGTGTTTTCTAGCTGAGTTTTCCTCAGGCACTGCCGAATGGCAGCGCTTACCTCATCGGAAATAAAAGGAACACAAAATGGAATCTTTTCGAACGCAGAGCGGGTCTCCCTTTGTCGATTGTGTCCCGTTTTCCGCCTCCATTTAAAGTCTATAGGCTTGTACCCGTTGGAAATTGCTATTTGGCGAGCTAGCCCAAGTGATTCCCTCTTTTCCTCTCTACCACTGCAAACGTGTGCTGCCGTGCGAAACATGTTGGTAACCACTGACCTTTTTGTGTAACTTGGATGAGCTGACCAATAGTTAACTATGATATTTTTGTTACTAGGTTTCCGATACCATTTAGTTACGTGAGTCCCTCGTGAAAGGTGCACTTGTACGTTAAGGAATGGAAGCCAGCCACCCTCGGGTACCTCCCGTGTAAGTTTAATGAACTCTGACTGCTCGTTCAGCAACTGAAAACATTTGTCCAACTCCTCTTGTGTGGAGCAGACAATGAAACAGTCGTCAATATATCTGCAGTAGAGTAAGGGACGGGATTCTAGAACGGGTTTTTCAATTTTGGCCATGAACGCGATGGCAAGAGTTGGTGCCAGTCTTTGGCCCATAGCCAGCCCCCTGGTCTGTGCGAAATAGTTACCGGACCATCTGAAAATTGTGCACTTTAAGCACTCTTTGAGCAAAGCCACCAGCTGCTCGATGGAGAAACCGAACAGGTTAATGCTAGTGCTGTACTCAGTAAGAAGCTCGAAGATCGCTTGTATAGCAGAGTCGTTGGAGACGTTGGTGTACAGTGATGTCACGTCAAATGACTCCATTACACAACCGCTACCAAAACTTGTGTTGCGCAAGTGGTCTAGGAACATTTGCGTGTTACTAAGGTGAGCTGGTATGAATCGCAACAACTGACTTAACACCAGATTTAGAAACCATGCAATTCTGTCCGTAGGGCCTCCCACACTGCTAATAATAGGTCTGACCTTAAAAGTGGCAGGGTTATTTGAAGCTAAGTCCTTGCTATCAGAGATTTTGTGAGTTTTGATAAGCAAATAAAGGACAGGGCATACCGGTAGCTCAATTTTGAGACGCGAGATAATAGAGGGAGACAACCCAGCTGTTTTTGCGATTCTGGCCCACTCCCTGTTTAGCCTGCGATGCTGTGTTAAAAATTCCTCAGCGCTGGACGTACGGTATAGCGATGCATCTTCAAGATGGCGTCGTGTAATCGCTTCGTCCAACTGCCTGGGAATAACCACAAATTCCCCTCCTTTGTCACTGGTGGACAATCTTATTGCTCTGGAACGGACTAGATCGCGCACTTGTTTGACACCGCACCGCTGCTCGTACGTTAAATTAGGGCTCAGTCTCCGTTGTCGAAAGCGATTGATGACCTTCAACAACTCGTCTGAGAAGAGGCGGAAACTAATGTCAACTGCAATATTAGGTTCCTGTTGTTTGAAAAAGCTATTAGGGAAGGAATGCTAGCGAATGTGCGCTGCTGTTGCTGTGGATTTCCCAAGGCCTCCTGTTTTGCTTTAATACGAAGCCGATCCTGAAGTTCTTGTAAACCACACACAAATTTACGCAAAACCCAGGTAGAGATAGGCTGCGACGGCGAAAAACTAGGGCCTAGATTGAGTACTGATCGCGCGCTGTCTGGTATTGAGATGCCTCCCAACACGGTCACTCTGGATTCAGTAGGTGTGATCTGCCCTATGACACCCTTTTCGTTCGCACACTGATCAAAACAGGGTACGGAACTACGGCGTTGCTCAGTATGGCTGCGTGACCTACTCAAAAGACAGTCGAATTTTCTTCGCAAGTCAGTTTTGGTCTTAGAGCGAATAGAGTCGCAAATCGAAATCGACCCACCCACTATCCTCCTCCAAAGGCGCTCCTCGAGAAACTTTGAACAACATTCTTCTTTCCATTGACATTTTCTGACATTGGCAAACATTTCGTCTTGTTTCGTTCGAATGCATGTGCGAAGGAGGCGCAGTTCGACGCTCAACACTCGTTGGTCGTTTTCTGGTCTGCCACATAGATCGCTGAGTCGTTTTCGTTCTATGAAGTTTGGCACCACACGATGATTGAGACATCGCCGAAGGAAGTGGATCGATTGTCTGGCCAAGACGATCTTCTGTCTTAGCGACAATGTTTCTCTCACGAGTCGGAAGTATCTGGCTGGAACGTTGCGTAGTAGTCGCCATGTTCGACTCTCGATGAATCTCGGCATTGTAGACTGGCAGATTGTGGATTGTTCTATTGCAGCCGAACACGAGATTGTTAATGACTTTATTAGGCTGACGTTTCGGCGAGTTCGCCTTCTTCAGAGCCTGAAAGGGCGAATTCGATTGCAAGCTATTCGGCCAAACGCCTCCGCAAACCTACGGAGAAACATTCTAAGCCTAATTTTTGGTCACAGGACCACGAGCTAACGAAAAAACCGTACCTTATTGGCGATCCACAAGGTGGGGGCGTTGGGTGCGACTACGGGGTGTTCACCTAGGGCGCTTAAGTACCTACTGTAGGTCAAAACAATAGGCCGAAGTAAGGTGAGAGCTCCCGCGTGATTTGAAGGCACTCGTCTTTCCGATTCATTTTTGGATTTCGAGCGTGGATCCAAAACGCCTCTAAAGTTTTGCGAGCTGCTACCTGGGTCTCTTGCGCTAGGATCTTGACCGATACATCAAAATCGGCTCCGTGGTGATGTTCTACGCGATGACTACCCAGAGCAGAAGAAGGACGCGATCTGCTTTTTGCATCCAAGTGTTCCTTAATGCGCACGCATAGAGGCCTAGCCGTTTCTCCTATGTATTCGTAGCCACACTCATTGCAGGAGATCAGGTATATTGCACCTCAAATCATGCAATCTCCCTCACTGCCACCTGGGCAAATTTTGCAGTCAGGGGTGGGGCAGAGGCGATCATAAGGGCGATTACGCACTAGCATGCGCTTAAGATTGCTAGGGGGTAAATTTGTGTGTGGTTTACAAGAACTTCAGGATCGGCTTCGTATTAAAGCAAAACAGGAGGCCTTGGGAAATCCACAGCAACAGCAGCGCACATTCGCTAGCATTCCTTTCCCTAATAGCTTTTTCAAACAACAGGAACCTAATATTGCAGTTGACATTAGTTTCCGCCTCTTCTCAGACGAGTTGTTGAAGGTCATCAATCGCTTTCGACAACGGAGACTGAGCCCTAATTTAACGTACGAGCAGCGGTGCGGTGTCAAACAAGTGCGCGATCTAGTCCGTTCCAGAGCAATAAGATTGTCCACCAGTGACAAAGGAGGGGAATTTGTGGTTATTCCCAGGCAGTTGGACGAAGCGATTACACGACGCCATCTTGAAGATGCATCGCTATACCGTACGTCCAGCGCTGAGGAATTTTTAACACAGCA
Source organism: Ancylostoma caninum (assembly GCA_037903475.1). Taxonomy (NCBI): domain Eukaryota; kingdom Metazoa; phylum Nematoda; class Chromadorea; order Rhabditida; family Ancylostomatidae; genus Ancylostoma; species Ancylostoma caninum. The sequence continues at coordinate 70,214 of JBAJFG010000294.1, read as the reverse complement.
TCGCAGGCTAAACAGGGAGTGGGCTAGAATCGCAAAAACAGCTGGGTTGTCTCCCTCTATTATCTCGCGTCTCAAAATTGAGCTACCGGTATGCCCTGTCCTTTATTTGCTTATCAAAACTCACAAAATCTCTGATAGCAAGGACTTAGCTTCAAATAACCCTGCCACTTTTAAGGTCAGACCTATTATTAGCAGTGTGGGAGGCCCTACGGACAGAATTGCATGGTTTCTAAATCTGGTGTTAAGTCAGTTGTTGCGATTCATACCAGCTCACCTTAGTAACACGCAAATGTTCCTAGACCACTTGCGCAACACAAGTTTTGGTAGCGGTTGTGTAATGGAGTCATTTGACGTGACATCACTGTACACCAACGTCTCCAACGACTCTGCTATACAAGCGATCTTCGAGCTTCTTACTGAGTACAGCACTAGCATTAACCTGTTCGGTTTCTCCATCGAGCAGCTGGTGGCTTTGCTCAAAGAGTGCTTAAAGTGCACAATTTTCAGATGGTCCGGTAACTATTTCGCACAGACCAGGGGGCTGGCTATGGGCCAAAGACTGGCACCAACTCTTGCCATCGCGTTCATGGCCAAAATTGAAAAACCCGTTCTAGAATCCCGTCCCTTACTCTACTGCAGATATATTGACGACTGTTTCATTGTCTGCTCCACACAAGAGGAGTTGGACAAATGTTTTCAGTTGCTGAACGAGCAGTCAGAGTTCATTAAACTTACACGGGAGGTACCCGAGGGTGGCTGGCTTCCATTCCTTAACGTACAAGTGCACCTTTCACGAGGGACTCACGTAACTAAATGGTATCGGAAACCTAGTAACAAAAATATCATAGTTAACTATTGGTCAGCTCATCCAAGTTACACAAAAAGGTCAGTGGTTACCAACATGTTTCGCACGGCAGCACACGTTTGCAGTGGTAGAGAGGAAAAGAGGGAATCACTGGGCTAGCTCGCCAAATAGCAATTTCCAACGGGTACAAGCCTATAGACTTTAAATGGAGGCGGAAAACGGGACACAATCGACAAAGGGAGACCCGCTCTGCGTTCGAAAAGATTCCATTTTGTGTTCCTTTTATTTCCGATGAGGTAAGCGCTGCCATTCGGCAGTGCCTGAGGAAAACTCAGCTAGAAAACACAGTTGCTGTGGTTGAAATACCCCCTAGCAATCTTAAGCGCATGCTAGTGCGTAATCGCCTTTATGATCGCCTCTGCCCCACCCCTGACTGCAAAATTTGCCCAGGTGGCAGTGAGGGAGATTGCATGATTTCAGGTGCAATATACCTGATCTCCTGCAATGAGTGTGGCTACGAATACATAGGAGAAACGGCTAGGCTTCTATGCGTGCGCATTAAGGAACACTTGGATGCAAAAACCAGATCGCGTCCTTCTTCTGCTCTGGGTAGTCATCGCGTAGAACATCACCACGGAGCCGATTTTGATGTATCGGTCAAGATCCTAGCGCAAGAGACCCAGGTAGCAGCTCGCAAAACTTTAGAGGCGTTTTGGATCCACGCTCGAAATCCAAAAATGAATCGGAAAGACGAGTGCCTTCAAATCACGCGGGAGCTCTCACCTTACTTCGGCCTATTGTTTTGACCTACAGTAGGTACTTAAGCGCCCTAGGTGAACACCCCGTAGTCGCACCCAACGCCCCCACCTTGTGGATCGCCAATAAGGTACGGTTTTTTCGTTAGCTCGTGTTCCTGTGGCCAAAAATTAGGCTTAGAATGTTTCTCCGTAGGTTTGCGGAGGCGTTTGGCCGAATAGCTTGCAATCGAATTCGCCCTTTCAGGCTCTGAAGAAGGCGAACTCGCCGAAACGTCAGCCTAATAAAGTCATTAACAATCTCGTGTTCGGCTGCAATAGAACAATCCACAATATACTGATGTTTTTCTGAATTAGGGGCCCCGGCATATCTGTCCGTCATCAGTGCAACCGCACTCTCTGTAAATCTCGAGAATGATGGAACAAAGTTAGGAACTTTTAAAAAGTTTGATTGTTCGATTGCACAACTGGTTTCAAAAAATGATACAAAAACTTATGAATATGTTCTTCATCCTGTATATATGATTTCACTGACCTTCCTAAAAATAGACAGACGGACCCCCAAGCTGTATGATCCCCATGGGACCTCAAAGTTAGGGCCGCAAATAGCATATCCCAAGCGAGGACACCGAGTGAATCCTGTCGCTACCTTCACGTCGGCATGCACACTACTTCTCGCAGCGGTGATCGCACACTGTTCCAATATTGTGTATAGTTGACCTCAAAGCTTCAGCAGAGGGGCGACTCTGCTCTGTACATCGCTGCTATGCATTGTCTACTCGTTGTCAACACTGTCTCGCTCGGGGGGCTCGAGATCGCTATTCGCTGGTCCCGCCGCGAAATCCCGAATGCACCCGACTTCCACTACATCTATGCAACTATGACGTAACATCGGCTGAATGCGCATCCTCGCGAGGCACAGTCTATAATTGAGTCTCACAGCGAGCGTATGCAATCACGTGCTAGTCCCCCTATGCCTGCGCTCTAGAAATTTCTGTTGCACTATCATGATTTATAAGAGGGGATATAATTAATATTTTTACTAATTTTATTTTCCATATGGGTGCCCAAAGCGGCTGAGACCCCACTTTTTTCCTACCCCCCCCCCTTCCCGCCCACTTTCCGCGTCCGCCACTGGTGTGTACATATAGGGAACTCCAAACGTACGTAGACAAAAGTCGAGATCGCGGCGCGGCTCTCATGTGTAGAGACGCAGGCGCACCCTATGCTGAGCTCCCGTGACTCTGCCCAAGAGAGCCGCGCCGCGATCTTGACTCTTGACTGCGTCCATTTGGAGTTCTTTGTATGTGTATGAGTGTGCACCGAGATGCATGCAACAGAAGATTCGACATTCGTAAATTCTAAGGCATAAACTATCCAGAGAAGCCGTAAATTGTGACTGAAAGTGACTGAATCACTGATGAAATCCGGGAAAACTTCCATTCGTAAGAATCAAGATCATCCTCAGCGGGTTCAAAGGTATCTGTTGCGAGACTGTTCCTCACCCAACTTCCTATCTTGAACTGATGGTAGCAGTGCGATGACTTTTTCTCAACATTTTCGACGACATTCTAATCCTGAAGGAAATATTATTCATTCTTGTAACTGAGAGAATTCGTTTAACCTATCGCCGCTTAAGAGAACGACTCGTCTGGATAGACATTTCTACTAATGAATTCTAGCCCTCTCTCAACGTGCTCTTTCAGAATAGATGTGGGCGAAATAGCCTTTGCAAAGTACCCGATAGAGTATCTGAAAAAGAAAGCATCAGAAGATGTATGCGTGACTTTCCAAGATGGACGCGGATCTGTTCGAAAATGCTCTGGTTACTTCCTCTTAGTCCACGATCGATACAAGTGAATGAATTTGTTCAATGCTCGAACATATTCTGCCTGAGAGCAGCCCATTTTTAGGCTGGACAGGCAGCCATGGAAGGATAAATTTGGCAAATGTAAGATGGTGCAGTTCCACTACTCCGTACTAGTATTTATCAAATAGTTGAGTTTTGTTAAATTTCACAAGCTCTGACGCTAAGACACTAACACGTAGGCTTTTTCAGCGATGTTAACAACGAAGATTCCCCGAAGTATATCGGAACTTATTCTTTGATAAAAGATAGCTTGTATTACACAAATGAAAAAGGCGAACGTGTACGTCTTTTTTTGTGCTCAAGTCATTGTTATACTCTCTATAGAGCCAGCGCAGCTGTGTGCTCTGCCGCGCCGCAACTCATATGCTGCGCGGCAGAGCAAAAAGAATTCCGTGATGCAAGAATGGTTGAGGGGCACTCACTGTACATGGTGAAAACGCGCGATCCATAAAGAGCGTGACTACGAAAGTCTAAGGAAAGAAAAAAATCAAAATTTTTTAGAGCATGAAGGGATTATTTCAGGTGGTCGTCCTTAACTTCAAGAGAAAAATAGACAGTGGGCTGTTTTCGCCAGATAGATACGAAGTGCTCTGTGCTGATCCTCATTAATTCTACTGCACCCATTACTGCACTCGTTGTCGACCATCTATCTTTCATTGCATTGTCATGAACAATGTCCAATAAACCGGTCGTATATGGGCGTGTTTCAAGCAAATAAAATATGTATCGTGGTAGTGCTACGAAGGGCCATGTTGCAGCTTCTATCATGTCATCATGCTTGAGAAGTCATTCTATGTATTTAGTTCTAAATCACTCGACTCTTTCGAAAGCGGCGGTCTTCAAACAGGGAACTCCAACTGTTGAGGGTCATGCGGCCGAGTAGAATAAGGTGCATCGTGGTAGATAGCAAGAAGGCGTACATGGCTTGTGAGTTGTTGCAGACCACCAGAGTGCCGCTTCCCGGCGCAACTTAACTTACTTAGAGTTCCCCATAGCTCGTTATCCAAATGTTCAAAAAATGCTATCTGGGAAGTCCATTCCCGAATTTGCTGAGTCGTGCGCCATGATCACGGCAATGCAACGTACGCAATGCGGAGTGTCACATGTTCGTGGAGAGCTTCACAATTACCCGCCTCCTACATGACCATTCAAATAGGCTACTGTCGCGAATCGGTGTCGCCCTGCTTCGGGGCAGTTTAGAGACAAGGTCTCGTCAGCGTAAATCAGCGTCGGCACTCATTAGGTTGGTGCAAAAGAAACGGCGCATTTTTGTGTTGAATTCGTAATGACGCGTTTTTGTGTTAAATTCGTTTTTCTACAACTTCAAGGAACGATGAGTTCGGAATACTATCTACAGTGGACAACAATGGCATTGCCCCATCCACGGCCTCGAGAAGGACGTCATGCAAACGCGCTGCGCGCTAGAATCGATGTCGTCTGCCGCCCGCCGGAATGCCATTTCTAGGCGCTTTTCTTCCCCCATTCGATCGAAAATCCTTGAAATTGGGTAGAAAAGCTGCTAGGAATAGCATACGAGCATCAGAAGACATCGGTTCCATCTGAAAGTTCTTGGAAAGATGTCACCAGGGGCCTACTAGCTAGAATTGATCATTTGCATCTCATTTGCTGATCACAGCTGATGCAAAATTCAGACAGAGCAATAGAGTGTGAACTTGTACATGTGTGTTCGAGACATTTGCCTAGACAACACAGACAAAATCTCGAGATTTTTGATTCGACACGACCGATAAAATCAACAAATCAATAAATCGACATTTTGAAGCAAGATGGTTGTCATTTGCGTGTCCAACTTATCGTGGAACCTATTGGCATATCTTTGCCGGTCCCTGGCCATGTTTGACGCCTGGTACAAGATTTTGGCGGAATCTTAGATTTTCGAGTATGGGGAATATGGATGAAGTGTGCAATCCAGTTAAAACTCATGCAAAAACAGTTTTTTGGATGTTTCTGCCTTGCTTGATTACATCAAGGCGGTCGAGTTACACGTATGGGGTCGAACAGAAAACGAACAGAAATCGATAACGCTGCCATCACTGCTACCTACTTTCTTTCCGCCATCGGATTTTTGGCTTGTGAAGCGTTTTTATTTAAACAGAATAAGCACAAAGAGAGAAAATGCAATGTTCAGATGTTCATAATAAAGGCATAACTCGGGAAAAGAACAAAGTCATGTGGTAATTTTAAAAACTAAGTAATTTAGATAGACGCAATATTTGAGAGATTGCTCTGAACTTTCTGCCCGCGGTGGACCCGCGGTACGAGATCGATCCGCGGTGGATCCGCGGTTGCCCGCTATAAATCCGCACATGCCCACGGTGGACAACCGGGAGTGACGTCACTCCCGCGCTATGCCCGCACGTGCCCGCGGTGTATCCGCACATGCCCGCGGTGGACCCGCAGTAACATTGCTATCCGCGGTGGACCCGCACATGCCGCACGGTGGACCCGTATATGCCCGCGGTGGACCCGCAGTAGAGCTGACTGCGTCATCAGTGCCAACAAAACCTCCACGCACGATTCACGCATGCCCGAGTGGATAAGAGAGCGGACTTGGAAACATGAATTCGAAAAGGTACGTGGGTTCGAATCCAGTGGTGTAAACACACGTTCAGGATGAAGTATCAGTGCCATCGTGGATTTGCCTCCTCCTCCCCACTCTGAACTTTTTGCCCGCGGTGGACCCGCGGTACGAGGTCGATCCGCGGTGGATCCGCGGTTGCCCGCGATAAATCCGCACATGCCCGCGGTGGACAACCGGGAGTGACATCACTCCCGCGCTGTGTCCGCACGTGCCCGCGGTGGATTCGCACATGCCCTCGGTGGACCCGCAGTAACATTGCTATCCGCGGTGGACCCGCACATGCCGCACGGTGGACCCACACATGCCCGCGGTGGATCCGCGGATGACTTTGCGGACGATTCCTCTGCTAAAGGAATGCTGAATCTTTCTTGATTATTTCATTACTGCCCGTGCTTCTCATTTGTCTCCCTACCTACGTGTTGTGCTACCTTTTTGTATGGCCAGATCCTGAACATTTCATCGCTATAAATGTTCATGACTTTGTTGATATGGTGTTGTTTGGTTCATGCCTAAACGTTCGTTGTGAATATGTTATCAGAGAATTTATAAATTAGGAACAAAGAGTTTGTATTTAGCAGTTTCTGCATTTACACGCTGTGTCGGTTGTCTTCGAACTGTTTTCTATTTGTTTGAAGTCTTAATCTTCAGCCTTCATCCTTCGGATCCAAAATTTCCGAGGAAAAGCATGAAATAATTTGTGCTTCTCATTATATTTTTTCGATTTCAAAAAAAAAATGTGAAAATGTCAATGGAAAGCCATAAGTTCAATAGACGTTGAAATTCAGCTTTTAGGAAATGTTTTTCGTTTCATTTCTGATTACATGTCCTATTTCAGTTATCTCTGATGCCGGAGATGCCGAATGTTCTGGAATGAGCCACGCTCTTTCTGATGACTCCCTGGATGGACTTGCGATTCCTGACTCTTTGGAAGGGAAAAGCCAGGTAGACGATAACTCACGCATTCCTACGGATCACCATGTACTCATCGACATTTACAGGTGTTAGTGCAGCTGAAGTCTCGGCTCAAGAAGACCTCCTCGGAGTCACCGGTGTCTCCAGAATCGGCACACACGAGTAATCGTCCTGAGCCATCTATACCTCGCACGGACAGGAAATTGGTTGCATCACGTCCACACCGGATCCTCCTACCCAATGCAGTGTTGGTCTTGGTCCTTTGCCAGTCCTTTCCAAGTCGGATTATGGGAAGAAGAAAGTGGAAAAGGTAGGAGTGGAGTACCTGGTTGCATGCAATTCGGCTGTGTTTCGGTTGTTGCTTTGGCCGTTTTCGTTTTGTTGCTTCTTCTTTGATTTGGTGAATGTTATGTAGCATGCTCAGGTTCATGTATTCCTTGTTTGCTAGGTTGACGGCATTTTTCGTTCGCGAAGTTTCATGCTGTCCTATTGGGGCTTGTTTTTCGGTTGAAAAGGAATACGTCTTTTGCGGTAGATTTTCTATAGTAACATGAGCATATCCATGATCCGGAATGAACGTACGAGTGATTTTGTAAAATTTGAAATTTTCAAGGAGTATTGCAAAATCTTGTTCTAATAGGTTGTCACAGCTATGCCGCTGTGCGAAAACGTGAGGTGATGACGTGGCATAGTGCAACCTTGTACATCTTCGTATTGTAGCGAATGCTCTACTCCGAAACATAGGTAATAAGATCTATTGTTTCCAGGCACTTCGGCAAAGTTCCAATATTCGCTGTAGTATTTCTTCCCATGCATGAGCAAACTTGCTATATTCTTCGTACTTAAGCGAAAACATGCTTCCGCAAACAGAGCAGCAAACAATGCCGGACGATGCGCTATTTATGATGGATGAGCCACTTGCAATTACGGATCTCTGAAAAATCAGGTGTCGCCAAATGTCTGCCATACATTATGTTTGTTTGCTTCTCTTTTATCATAATTCATGCATGAAATGCTCTTCAACTTCTGAAGGTGAAGAATTCAGTGTTGTATGTTTCGCATCTGGTATTTTGTTGGTTGTCTACACTCCCCATACTCGCCATTTTATGCTTTTTTTTTTGCCATTTCCATCCAACCTCGCTATTTACGTGCTGTTTTATTTCTTTGATGTGTTAGTCCACCATGTTTGCCATGCTATATATTTCTTGTCTCCATCCCACCTCGCCTCCGAATTTGCTGATTTGAACCTCATTCGATTCGTTCTTATTGAAGAGCTTGCTTTATGAATTGCGTTGTTTTTACATATCGGTTCCTTACCATTGAAGAGCTTTGAAGAGTCCACGGAATAGTTATGTAATGTGTTGAAGTAAATAAAGTGAAGCTATAGTTCATTCATATGTTATGGTTCTGTTAATACCCTTTTTACAACTGATACTATGCGTTCGATAAGCTGGGAAAGGCATGAATTTCATTTGCACGCTGTCCGCGGTACATCCGCACATGCCCGCGGTGGATCCGCACATGCCCGCGGTGGATCCGCACATGCCCACGGTGGATCCGCACATGCCCGCGGTGGATCCGCACATGCCCGCGGTGGATCCGCACATGCCCGCGGTGGCGCCGCAGTACATCCGCGGTGGACCCGCACATGCCCGCGGTGGCGAACCGACGCTCCACCTCGGGCGTACCGCGGATCCACCGCGGGCAGAAAGTTCAGAGCAAAATAACCAGTCCCTTGAAAATGCATGTTCCCGCGGTGGACCCGCACATGCCCACGGTGGACCCGCACATGCCCGCGGTGGGTCCGCACATGCCCGCGGTGGGTCCGCACATGCCCGTGGTGGAGCCGCACATGCCCGCGGTGGCGGACCGCGGATCCACCGCGGGCAGAAAGTTCAGAGTGGATATTTTGAGTGAGAAACGGTGTTTATAGCAATTATTAATAAGCGGAAAGGAAGTAAGTGGAGGAAAGCTGAGGATACAATTGTGATTTTGATTGAAATGAGTTATGAAAAGGTTAATGTGAAGGACCGCCACTGGCAATCATTGCCCAATCAGCTGACAGTTGCTGTCCTTCGCGCTCCAAGGATGATTTTAGAGCTCGGTGGTAGCATGAAAACTCGTGAAACTTACTGCCTTCTGATCCTGCTGATCCTGGTGTTACCTGTCTTCACTTGTGATGGGAGAAGTTCTAGATGGTACTCTTATTGCAAAATTGACCCCACAATCGATTGGATCACTACTGGATTAAGATCTACGAAGCGAAAATTTTAGTGTGGTCTTCAATCATTTCCCTAAAGTGCACCGATTTGCAACTACCGACAGAATCCTAACAAACCACAATCCGGAAATCCTGTTTTTCACCCATTTTTCAAATTTCCAGTAAATGCACTATCTGGATTACCTGGTTAACGCCGAGCAGATTATGTTTAATGATTTTTGTCTGCATAAAATCACCGACATATCTAACTCTCTATGCATTTTACTCACTGGCGACATGCAGTGGGTCTACATTTTCCTCCTTGTGGTAAGATTATTCCGGATTAACACCCGCTTCATATATGACGCTGCCAGCTAATTTGTCCTAGTAAACATGCGAAGTACAGAATGGAGGGCAATTTATACTGGATGCGTGCGACTGACGTGCGTGCGTCTATATGATGAAGAATAGGGCGCAATCGCATTGCAGTCGCATCGCAGTCGAAGCTCTGACGCACGCGTTTACGGCCTCGCGACGGCCGCGTGTTCTTTTCATTGAGGATGAACATGCCGTAGTGACCGGTCTTCATCGAAAATCCGTTGCAAATGGATGCGTGCGACTGATGCGCGACTGACGCACGCAACTAGTATAAATTGCCCTTAAGTGGCCACAATCCGAACCGCTCGGATTATGCCACCATTTCATTTTCACTCCGCCATACCCCGAACAGTTCAAAATGTGGCCACTCATTCTCTACTTTGCATTTTTAAAGGGTTTTTACAGTTTTGAAGCGCCGCTCCGCGCCCTATGCTTAAGTATAGGCAGCTTCAACGCAGTGCGAGCTCGCAGCATCATCTACCGCAAAGGAGGTCCTTCCACAGTTTTTGCCGCGGCGCGTCAATTCGCATGTTCACCCTGCGGGCTGCGGCAAGGAATGCCTCGTGGCATTCTTTGCGCTGCTGCAGCGCAGCAAACTGGAATTCATTCGAGGCGAGAAGTGAGCTCGCAGCGGTTCACTTCTCGCGCCGTGCCGCACCGCACAATGCTGAAAACTGTAAAAACTTCTTTACCAAATTATAATAGTTAGCAGCGTCATATATGCTCTTATTCTGTCCATTAAAGGCAGCAGGAGCTGAAATTCTCGACTCTGAGCTGAGCTGCGGGTGGTGAAGTACAGACTCAGCACATCATAAATGTCAAACGAACACAGACAATGATGGCTTACCTGCAGAGAAAATGGAACATTCGTCGCAAACACGCCTGGCCGTGTTCGCGCGCGGACGAGTTTTCCCCGGCGCGAAAGCCATTGCGGCGCGTGGTTTAGGCCGAGTCCCGCCATGAAACCCTGTGAATTAAAGGCAGAGGGCCACCTCGTTCTGCCTGTTGGATTTACCAACATATCCTAGACCTTCTCATCATGTTGATCCCTGTGATGTACATCAGCAGGCACAGAAGCGACGAAATCCCCATTTTTGAAAGGCTCGAACTGGATAAAAATTTGGAGCCCGGAGGCGGATCGCTCCAAGAAGTGCTGGCTGCCTGCCACAGCTGCCGCGTCGGTCAACGAGTCTTGGCGTGTCCAATGGATAAGATCAACGGCTTCACATGTCAACTCGGGTTGGCAAACTGTTACAGACCCCGTCCTGGAAGACGGGTTTATAGACCATTCTGAGACAATTTGTGTATACCGTTGGAACCATCGCGCCGAGTAGATGCAGGATCTGCTGTTAGCTGAACTACGAAAATGAGGTGGACCTCTGCCTTTAAATGCATTTCGTTTTCCCTTTGCGCCAAACCACGCACCGCAATGGCTTTTGCCCCGGGGGGAACTCGTCCGCGCGCGAACACGGCCAGGCGTGTTCGCGACGAATGTTCCATTTTCTCTGCAGGTAAGCCATCATTGTCTGTGTTCGTTTCACATTTGTGATGTGCTGAGTCTGTACTTCATCACCCCAGCTCAGCTCGGAGTCGAGGATTTCAGCGCCTGCTGCCTTTAATTATGCATTTATTTCAGTACCAGTCTGGCCGTCCGGCTACCGCCGGACTTCCACACTTCTTCTAATGCTCGCTTCGCTCGCACTAGTTCATCTTACAACCACATCAATACAACTTATTGTGCTACCAAATTTTCTGATAAAGAACAACTGAATATGTAGCATGACATTGCTTTCTCTTGCTGCCTTTCTTCTACGCTAGTGGATCCGCTACAGAGCAGTAACCTCTCGTCTTGTTTCAGCTGCAGCTTTTCGTTGATTAAAATAATTGAGAGCAGCCACTTACGGCCGACTTACCGTGGAACGATGACGGGGAATGGTTGCCAGTTCCTGCACGTTACAGTTGGTAAAGTGGTAAGGGTTAGCTTGAGCATAAAAGAGGCGGTGGGGTATGGTTAGGCACAAATGAGAGGGAATCAACAGTGAAGTTGGTGTGAGATAAGGCAAAGGATATAAGTACACATTATACACCCGTTATAGAGTGTCATCGTTTGACATTTACCAACATTCCGCTCTGATACGGCCCTCGCTTGGAGAAGAACATGTCGTGTACTGCTTTTGTCCTGACTGGCGCATGCGCATTTCTCCAACAACAGTGGGATCCGCTGACGGATAGTTGCCTTTGACGCAACTACGACTGCGGTGCGCATCTCGGATAGACGTGGCCAGCGTACAGAAGTGGGTTTTCACAGCTGTGGACCCGCAGTGAATCTGCAAACAAGCAAGAGATATGATTGGAATGGGGTAACCGCCCCACTGTCCCTTCAAAACAGGATGGAAGAATTTCGTGGCACACGGACACGCACACACACTTGCACACACAGACTAAACCCGTTATTATAAGCTATGATGTTTCCAGAGTTGAGGCTCTACGATTAGCTCCACTTTTATTAGGCTAGCTTTCGGCGTGGCAACGCCTTCTTCAAGCCTACAACATAGAGTACATAGCATATTTAGGAGGAGAACAGCAAGAACACCCTCACCAATGCTCTTTGTATATACTGCAAATGCTAACAAGGAATGCATAGACCCAAAGACACACAGAAAGCAATGAATCCCCTCTTCCGATGAAATGAGTTGACCTCTGTCAAATTGGAAGACTTATTCACTCTTAACAAAGAGGAAAGGATCATTGAAGATATCGATTGCTGCGTATGGCTCCAATGCTAATCTACGCACAGGGCGACAGTGCTGATCGACTCAGGGTGTGTGTCATGAGGAGTCAAAAGTGGGTGAGCAGTGTGTCTGCGATTCGTTCAATCAAACGTTCGCCTCGCCCTTCAGGACCTACTGGCACTAATTCGAGCGCGTTTTCACCTCACTTGCCCATGCAAATTTGGACACCGCCCCATTTTGCTGCGTCACCACTTACACCCATCCAAGCAGGCAGCTAAAAGGCTTCCCCGAAATGAAGATTTTGGCGGAGAGCTCGTTGTTTCACTCGGTGCTACTGTGCCATGTGCAGGTCCACAACGACACTGGCACGAGGGTACTTTTGATTTTTATCTTGGTAGACGTAAAACATATTCAGAAAATTCGATGGCTACGCCCGGTTCTTTCTACTTCTCTCTTCGGAAATTTCAGCAATTTTCTGAGGGTAAATCTCTTGTATCACAAACTCATCGATTTTGTAGCTCACAACATTAAAATTATGGCGATTTTCGTTTGCGCAAGGTATTGGAAGGAAAGATACCTTGCTTCTTTCGAATCTGATTGAAGAGCATCGAGATGACGACTTAGAAAATCACAGGATGTGAAAAACAGTTCATACGGAAGCTACCACCTTGCCGCAAATTCACTCTTAACTTCGAGCTATTTTAATTTTACAAGCGAAGCGGCCATCAAGTTTGGATGCTAAGCGTTAGCCGAGCAGCTAGACTGGCAGAATATACTCAGTTTACAAAAACGAAGGTTTCCCAATTGTGATCTGTCATTAGGCATCGTTGCTAATTTTCTGAGGAATTTGCAAGTGTGAAGCTTTTGCTCAACCTTAAATGGATGCCCCTGGGGGCACTGGTCGTATCATAGCCAATACCAAAACTTCACTGTTTGTCGTTCTTCAACACTATTTCATTATATTATTGTTTCAGACGGCTGGAATCCCAAGAATCGTTTCTTATGGTGAATTTCACTGTTATTTTCTGACTGAACTGGAACGCCTGCAGAATTTTTTGCGTAACTTCCAGATGACAACCCCGACAAATGCACTATGCCAAGGGACGTAAGGGACAGAATCAAAGCCTACCACAAGCAAGTTCGACCGCCACCTCGTGGTGATTTTGACGGCCCAGTAAGACCATAAATGATTTAATCTTCCCAAGCATCAAAGCTGAAAGACTCGCTCATTTTGAAACTACTGAAGACAAGGAAAAATGGAAAAAGAGAAATGCGACTCCACCAATGCTGCCTAAGAAATTCTATATTCGGTTTTAATGACCTCCATTTATTCTTCTGTATCGAATATTCTCCTAAAATTTTTAATACCTAGACATTTTGCAGTACTACGAATGCCTACTAGAGGGTTATGCGAAACTCAAGCAAGAGAATTCCAGCTATTCACTACCGAGCCATTATGACATGATCGAAGTCGTGTAAGTTCACTGAGATTATCTTTCTTCGTATGTTGCCTCTCGCCTAGATCACGTAAACCATGTGAATGTATAATTCAAAAAAAGGAAACCTGCACTAACACTAAGTACTTTGAAAATGCGAAATTGCATCCATCACAAATGTGTTTTTACCATTTCCATAACACATTTGACATGTGTGAATTCACAGCGAGTATCTTCGTGAGCCAATAAGTAAACTCTAGACACAATTAGCTGCTGGGCTAGCACCTCTCTTGAATTCTCGTGCTGTGTTTGCTTGCTAAATTATTCGTCTATATCCATAGACAACACAGGTTCGATCAAAGAAGCATTTACGAAAAGTTGGATGAGGCATTCAAATCGTTGGTATGGGAACATTTGAAAAAAGTAAGATTATGGTTGTCTTGGAAAGATATTCAAACAGCGCCACAAAAACATAAAAGAAGCTTTTCAGCTCAAATACCCCAGAATAGATATATATGGTTGCTCCTACAACCACTCCTCGGTGCTGTGCGTGTACAACCAGAAGTTAGTTTCGTAAGCCTAGCAGTTCACATTTCACATGATGTCGTTTGAAATTTTTTCAGGATCAAAAGAGATTAGATGAGCTGGAAGTGCCGTCTGCCTCGGATCAGCTTCTACAAATGCGTCGAAATAGCTCATCGACATTCACAATAAACTCGCTTCTCGAAAAGGATGGTGGTTCTAGTAAACAAAACAAAAAAGAACGGAATCAAATAGCAGTTAAAGATAGTAGTCGGAGGCAGCACCCATCGAAATCCTCGACTTCGAGTTAAATTGACTCCTAGGACAAACATTGTCGGAGCACCATACACATGGACACAAAGAACACGACTTACCAGTGGCGCATACAGAAAGCGGGCGGTAGGGAGGTGAGTGGGAAAAAAGTGCGGTCTCCGCCACTTTGAAGACCCAAATGGAAAATAAAATGAGTAGAAATCACCATATATAATAACCAATAATTAATAAGAAATCATTTGAAAATAATGAAAATAAACAATAAAAAAACTAATACAAGATTTTTATTTGTATTGTTAAGTAGTTTAAAAACTTGGCAGGCCATTCTTGGGTTCTCGGAGGTGATGCGCGCCCCTGCCCCACTGCGTCCGCCACTGCGACTTATAGTGGACGTCAATGGCGGTGGCCCATCTGCGGTCTCGAGAAGGACGCCGCGCAGACGCGCCATAGCCGGGTGTGTTTTGGTGCTGTTATGCTATTTCTAGCAGCTTTTCTACCCTTTTCAAGGATTTTGGACCGAATCGGGAAGAAAAGGATAGCATTCCGGTGGCAAACGACACCGATCTCGGTGCGCGCGGCGCAGTTACGCAGCGTCCGTGTCGAGGCCGTGGATGAGCCACCATCACTGACGTCCACTGTACCCGTGGGGAAATCCGAATCACTATCGTGAACACAGCTCCCCTGCGCCAACGCAGCTGCCTTGCATACACCAGCGCTTATTGATTCAATGGATACATTTCCTGCTTCAACACATGGATAAATAAAAATGTGCTTACTGGAACGATCGTGAACGTACTTACTAGTATAAACACTAAACAACTGAATACAAATAGGGCGGATATTTTCCATGAAACTATCATCAAAGGGACTTTACTGAGTTTTTCCTCAAAGCTGCATTTATCGGAGTCCGATCCGGGCCGATAACAAAAGATGTGTATTAGTCTTCGTTATCCGGGGGTCGATACGTTTCATTCGTTATCCGACCGGATCGGACTTCGGTGAACCATAAATGTAGCTTATGGATCAGTGTAAACGGAATCAGCATGGTAATCAATAAAATTACCAGCATTCTGAAAGGATCTGTCGGCAATAGCAGTTGTCCGTATCAGTTCTAAATACACCGGGCAAGCCAAGCAAAGTGGTGTATCCTCCATAAATTCTATCGGTAGAAAGCAGCCGATGGCGTCGCGTACGCATTACGGCTCTGATCACGATTTCGGTAGATTGTTGTAGACCAGCGCGGCGGCGCCCAACTAATTGTGAGAAGAACATAAAAACATGGATTGTGCATGTAATTGTCGATCCATTGCAGCGGTACAAGTTACAAAATAATCTATAATCAGATAATGTATTGCGAAACACTCAATTGGGGTGGAATCTGGCGAGTAACATTGTGAAACAGCTGAAGGGCAATTTATACTGGATGCGTGCGACTGACGAGCGTGCGTCTATATGATGAAGAATAGGGCACGGTCGCATTGCAGTCGCATCGCAGTCGCAGCTCAGACGCACGCGTTTACGGCCTCGCGACGGCCGCGCGTTCTTTTCATTGAGGATGCACATGCCGTGTTGACCGGTCTTCATCGAAAATCCCTAACAAATGGATGCGTGCGACTGATGCGCGACTGACGCACGCACCTGGTATAAATTGCCCTTGAGGGGTAGCCAAGTTGATCTACGATGATATACCATAAGCAGGCTGCACCTCTGCCCACCGCTACAACTTTCTACCGAAGGTATTAGGTTGGGCAATAAGTTCGTGCGGTTTTCTTTTTGAGCATTCATTGTATTTTCACGAAACGGAGCAGTTGAACCTAGGTTTTTCTAAAAGTTAATCTCCGCAGTACTTCTTCTTCGCATCCAGAGCAAGTCCTTACGAAAAATCTTATCATAACTCTACGAACTGTTCGTACAGGACAAGTTGCATCCTCCAGCCCAAAATCGACCTCTCTGAAGCGAGCATCCACTTCTGCGCTGTCTCTTCAACAGTACTGGTTCCCCCTTAGACGCTGTTAACATCCCCAGCAGCTTGAGCTGTATTTGTTCCACTATTATAGAGAAACAGTTGGAGCCGTCGGAGATTTACGCTCTTGAGGAACTGGTGGGTCACATTTCATGATTCATAAAATGAGAAGAAGCAGGAATTTGGGGCATTGGTTATGCTATTCATAAAGAACAAAAGGAGAGCTACAGGTTGACCTATGACAGGCCGTAGGAATCAGTTCGAATCCTCATGAAGAATTGAGTTGAAAAAACCGTACTTATTGCCCGACTCAATATTTAAGGACTGTATGTCGTTTAGTTCCACATATTTTCAATTTCCTTTTTGAATGTTCGCCCAAGTGTAACGCACGGGGTTAAGATCCGAAGCAGCGTTCGCGAAATTAACCGCACCAAAAATTATTACAAAACCTCAACCTCTTAACGTTAAGCAGGTCCACAACCATAGGAGTGGTTAAAAACACAATCCATTATCGATTTATTTGACTCTGTTCAAGACATTGCACAAAAATCGAAGAGATGGTCAAAAAACGACAGAAATAGTGATTGTGCGTGACTTGATCAGGATTGGTCAGTTTCTCGGAGAAGTACATAACACTTCGTATCTGTCCGGTGAGAACAATCCATTGTCTATCTTCCGCTTGAAATTGCTGACATGAATCTGGAACAGCCTTCCTATGATTTGGAAATTTTATTTTTCACTTTCCTCTTGATAAAAAAAAATGATGTGCTGAAATCAGCAAAACAGCAGAAAACAACTCACACGACGACCCTTGTCATTCGTGTAGGACAAGCTATCTGTTGTTTTAGAATACGTCCCGACAAATTTCGGTGAGTTCTCATTGGTGACATCACTGAAAAAGTATTAAAAACTTAGTTTTTGAAATGCATAGCTCTTGAGAAAATTGCAAAACTCAGCTATTTAATAAACACTAGAATGGAGTAGAGGAACTGCACCATTTTGCATTTCCCGTAACCAATTTGCCATTGCTTTCTTTCGAAACTAGAAACAGTATTATTTGCGAAAATTCTGCACCTACACTCCATGTGGAGTACGGCACACAGCGTTGAGCTCGCTTAGTTGGTGTCGATTCCGATACGTATCGATCGATTATCAAAGCGGCGGCAGAGATGCTCCGCCCAAAATCGATAGGTATCTAGATCGACTCTGCGGGGCGACAGCGACGCCACGTGCTACACCCAGCGCGGAGTGTAGCGGCAGGCAAACCTGCGTATTTACTGAGAAACAATGCAAGCTCGTTTACTCGTATCTATCCTTGACTAGCAGGAAGTATCCACCACACAAGTCCTGGGGACCACGTGGTGTCTGGAACGTCAGGCATTTGTCATCCTTCATCGTCTTGTGCACGTACCCGAGCGGGAACTTCGTAAAACTTATGTAGTCCACATCTATCCTGAAATCACACCACACTCCAGTCAAACAGGCTAGAATACATTTGCTAATGTTGTTATTAAGGCAATCCATAGTGGATGTTCGAGGCACGTGCGTCTATAAGATGAAGAACAGGCCCAGTGGCAGGCCTAACGCAGCTCAGACGCAGCTATGACGCACTATGACGCACGCGTTTGTGGCCTTGCAACTACTGCGCGACAGCTTTACTAAAGATGAACAGTGAGCGTCGATGGTGGAGGCCTTTCCGGCGCCTTGAGAAGGACGCCACGCAACCGCGCCGCGCGCGCCGGAATCAATGTCGTCTGTCGTCGTTTGCTATTTCTAGCACCTTTCTACCCGATACGCGAAAGGTAGTGAAATCGGGAAGAAAAACGCTTAGAAATGACATTCTAGCGGCAGACGGCATCGACTCTGGCGCGCGCGGCGCGGTTGCGCGGCGTCCTCCCCGAGGGGGAAGGGCCACCGCCATCGATGCTCAACGTACATGCCGCGTTGATCCGTAGAAAATCCTAAACAAATGGATGCGTGCGTCAGACGCGCGACTGACGTACGCGTCTGAAATGAATTGCCGTTGTGTCACTTTCTTTGTCCTCCTGCATGGATGCGTCAGATCCGTTCTTATTAATGCTGTACGCACCGTATGAACCGGTCTACATGAAAAATCCTCCACAAATGACTGCGTGCGCTTGTCGCATGGATACATCCTGTATTGCTACATTTATAGTTCATCGGAGTCCGATCCGGTCCGACAACGAATGATACGTATCGGGGATCAATGTAGCTTATGGGGCAATCTATACTAGCTGCGTGCGTCAGTCGCATGTCAGACGCACTCATCCATTTGTGAAGGTATTTCCATGAAGATCGGTCAATCACATAGACGCACTCTCGTCAAACGCACGCATCTAGTATAAATTGTTCTTATGAATTCGCTTTTCCAACACTGAGTACTATTCTAAAACGTACAGCACCGCTATGCCTGCATGATCGTACTTTTTTGCGCCTGCTCTGTAGTCGTAGCGAATGTAAAAATCATGACCTCTGCGCTGATCTACCGGCGTGATGATCTGAAATCAATAGCAGATGACCAGATTCTGTTCTACTTATGGAAGTGTACATACGAAGGTACAGCTCACCATTTTGTCGCTAGGCCAATCTACTACGGCAGCATCCACGAGGACGATGAATCCACAGATCAACCAGCCTCGAGACATCATTCCAGAAATAAGACCTATCTGACACCAGCTCAATCGTCGTTCTAGCTATCACAAGTTGTTTGGTTGAGCTTGTCGAAAAATAAGCGATGAGATCATAGTCTGTGGTGGGATAACGGTGGGATAAGTGGGGGCGAATACCACGATCGGGGGATAAGCAGTAGATAACCGGGGGATAACCGTGGGCCAACCGTCAGTTGGGTGCCCACCGTGGTACGAAAGTTCGGAGCAGTTCATACTCGTTAGAAGCGTCAGAGGCACAAGGACCCGGATGCATTATTGACATTAACCACGGTAAAAGGGTTAATGTCAATAATGTCCAAATTTACCATCTGCGTGGCACAAGCCAACAGGTTTACTCTTACGCGCTTTTTCCTACACCCAACTGTTAATTACAGTTGATCATACCGGAGGATGTGAGATTACCTCTCCTTGTTATCCTATCCAAATTAAACATAGGCACAGAAATTTGTCAGCAATGGGGGAACCCACACAATTTTCTTACTGCTAGGTACATAGCAGAGGAATCGGAACACAATGCATTTATTTATGTCCACTCATCGTCAACTGATTTGTTTACTAATACTTTAAATGCTAGTAAATATCCAGTTCATGTCATTGCATCGGTCAAACGCTTTAATGGAGCGTTGTGCGATCTTTCTGCATCTTCTAATTTCATTTCCTTCCCTACCTGTAAATCATAGAGAGTAATATGGCACAGCACGTTGTTGAACGAAATTTCGGGTAGTTTCGTTCGCGACGTTGGAACGGGACTTGCCCCCCGAAGTTGTCTGAGAAATGGCGGTCTCGATAGCGTCACTCACTTGATCATCCTTCTTTCTCTTCACCGTGATGGTTTGCTTGGAATAACTGCCTTATCACACCTTCTCCATCGGAATGGTAAGGCTAGGCGCTGTTTTATTCATGACAAGCTACCGCCCTCTCAGAAAGATGGTTCCATCACTCTCTTTTTGAGTCATGCACATGCCTGAAGATCTCCGATGTAGTATTTGTATATGTGAGGGTTTTTTTCGTTTTCCTTTTGAATTTTTCCATTCATTCCTATATTTATTAGATACTTCTGTTCTTGGTGTTCTCAACCTTTGTTCTCCTTTTCATTTATTTTCTATCTCACTTTATGCAACGTTTGAGCTACTTTGTTTGGACTAAGCTATCATTCTCTGCTTTTTAATAATTTTCTCTTTTCTCTGTACTTGGCTTGGCGCACCACAGTGTGCAGATAAATAAATAAATAAATAAGTCCCAACGCGTGAATACCAAGGTGGTAACATCTGTGGTCATGTGTATTGTTGCCTTCTCCATGGAACGTGGCAAAACCAGGAATTCACCCTCATGTAACCACATGCACTGTGTAGTAGCAATGCAGCTCCTCCAGTAGTGGATGGATCACTAAAGTTACCCAGGGTAAACGTGTTGGAGTCCATGCCAGCGTGAATAAATTTGATTGGTGTTAGCGCGTTTACCCTGGGTAAAGTTCATGATGCATGCGGCCTTTGGCCTACCCACAAGTGCAGAATTTCACTTGAGGAGAATATTTATCCACTTGGAACTAGTCTTGAATTGCTGACAACATCTAAACACTACTGATTTTTTGTCTTCACGAGAGGTCAATATGGCGATTAAATTAGAAGTAAGCCTGTTTCGCCTCTTATCCCTAGACAGGCAATGTTTTAAACCCTTTAAGAACCGCTCCCGAGGCTCGTCGGTAGGGTAGGAGTGGTGGGTTAGAAAGGACAGGGAGCGGGGTTATTATACCTAAGGGAAAGGGCGGGGTTGGCGGGAAGGGAGGTAGATCTAGGTGAGAGCTGGTCAAACATAAAAAAAAGATGTCGCAGACGCACGGATTTTTCCACTCAATGCGGCCGAAGGCAATGGAATTTTAGATCATAAAGCTAATTTTTTATGGCTTTAGTAACAATTCCGGTCGCACTGCGAGTGTAAAAGCCAGATAAAAGTCAGGCAATGGTTTGCTACAGGGAAAGGAATCCGCCAGAAGGAAAAGTTATCACCTTGAGAAACTGGACGCTCCACCCACTTTGCCACCATAAAATTAGGACAGCAAAATACGAGGAAAGCTCTGGAAAAAAACCGAGACTTCGGGTAGAGGGCGTGGCCATGTTACAAAAATGTGAAATTATCCCGTGTTTTTTTTCTGAAGCATGAGTAATCCAGGAGATACAGGAGACTTCAATGGTCCTGACCCGCTGACCGCGTCACACTACAGAATTGATCGAAATGAGGGCAGGGATAACAGTGAAAAGCGTGGATGCGCAGACAAGGAGAGCGCCGAGACAAAGATGATGCGGCGCTACAGGCAGGTCCGAACCTCTGAATGCTCCCATGTCGATATGGGGATTTGAGCCCCCCCCCCCCCAATCAACGACAAGATTCAAACGAATTATTATTCGTCTTTCGCTTTTTTCACGATCAATACCAATCAATATTTCATTCTTTCATTCCTCTCTCTGCTGTATACAAAACACGTTGCTGCATACACCAATTGTGTGTGATTGTTCAACATCTGTGCACAATGTAGGGCGTGGTTTACTTTGTCCGGATACAACTTGTGACATGTGAAAACCTGTAAGAACACACGTTACGAAACAGCAGAATTATCGATTAGTATCGATTGGGACACTACAGCTCACCTCATAGGCGAGTTCATGATATTTTGGATCTACAAAGTCGAAGCACGGTTGGGCGTAAACAGGCATCTTCGCCATGTTAACCTGGAATTGCGGGTTATTTACTGATGACGTCATCAATCAATAATGTCGGGTCAATTTCACTTACATTGGTAGATTCTACGCAGAAGAAGAATGTGCATAGAAGCAGCAGGGTTTTCATTGAGGCGACAGGTTAAATTAAATAGAAGAAATGTGCTAATGGTACAATTATACTGTAAGTCAAGCAATTAACGATTAACGACTAACGCCAATCAATGTACACTGTATAACTTGTTGGCTTCATTTATAGGACTTTTCAACTGATCACAGACGAAAACACCTTATCTTACTAGCAAAACAAGAGATTAGAGGTCAGGTAAACAAACGCTGCTTTTGGAGACGCTAGAGAAGCAGACAAGGAAAAATAGGAGCAGTGCCAAAGTCTAGACCTCTTCGGACCTTTGTGTGAATCCTGGAATGATTGCTCTATGATTAGCAGAAGCACATCCTGCTATCGTCCTGCAACACAGCGTCCTTGTTCTCTGATAACTGTGCAGGACGAACGCAGACCAAACGGCGTAATAGTTCGAGTAGAAACCTTAGCAGCAACGGTTGTTAGTTGCTGCCATCATCCCCTTGATTGCTGCCGTCCCTCAGCAATTGGTGCTAAAGGGCTGACAGCTTGAGCAGCAATCGGGGGGAGGATGGCAGCAACTGGCAACCGTTGCTGCAAGGGTTTCTCCTCGAACCACTACGCCGTTCAGGCTGCGTTCGTGCTGCACAGTTATCAGAGTTATAGTGTTAACACACGACATGCAAATCTGTCTCATTACATACCAAATTAATATTGTTACAATATGTATTATATTGAACTATATTACGCGTATTAATGTTTAGTCATCAACTAATTGTCAGTATCACAGGGAACTCCCAACGGCCAGGTGAATTGGGTGGTGCCGCGTCGAAGCGTGGAAGTCCGGTTCCGCTGCTGACAGAAGCAGACAACCAGGGCCAGAAACAGAACTGTTGGCAGAAGTGCGCAAAGAGACAGTGGGAAATAATGTCATAATGATTTTTCTATAGTTAGTAGGAAATAGTTCGGAATAGTTAACATAAGTAGTTAGGAATAGTTCTCTCTGTACGTTCTGACAATGAGTAGTATCGTTCGCTTCACTTCTGTTGAGGGAAGTAGCCGACGAGCATCCACATGAGTTTAGGCCTGGGATTCGTATTTCTCTGAACTTTTTGCCCGTGGCGGATCCACTTACGCCCGAGGTGGAGAGTAGGTTCGCCACCGCGGGCATGTGCGGATTCGGCGCTGGCGTGTGCGTTTTTAAGAGACCAATATAAACAGTGTGATGTAGCTTTTCAACTATATATTGGTCATTTCGTATTGAATCTACTGAATTACATTACTCATGAGCATATTAATAATATGAGTGTGGCGCGTTATACCTGAAAAAGGGGTCCGGCCAAGCTCTACGATTGGTCAGTTCAGCGAATAGGCCAATAGCAGGGCCCGTCAGCGCCGCCCACTCCAGGTATAATGCTCCACACTCTAATAATATTATTGCTGCCAGCGTGAGCAAAATTTTCCTGTGTCTGTGTTGCATTTAATACTTTGGTCAAAAAAGTGTCTATGTTGGGGTATCCAACGACGAAAGGTGAAAGCAAGTCTGCGGCGACATTTTCACTTCACTTTGCAAGCGCTTGCACATCACAGAACTCGAAACTAGCCTCCTTCCAAAGCTGATGCTTCCAATTCCGGTGCCCTATCCATTCAGCCATACATGTCAACAGCTGGGTGGTTCTCACAGCACTGATGTTCAAATCAGCGTTATTGCGGATCCACCGCGGGAATGTGCGGGTCCACCACGGACATGTGTGGATCCACTGCGGGCATACAGAAATAAATATTGCCACGACTATATTAACTATATTGACATCAAAACAACATACATGAGGTAGAGTTGTGCACTCGGAATTTTTTTTTGAATTTTCAAATATTCGGCAGTCTGAATCTTTGAAGTCTATGAATTTTCGAACATTCGAATTTCCAAATCATTAAACCCACCGAATCCGGATTTTAAAATACTCAAATATTCGAATAGATGGTCAGATTTCATCCCATTAATTCAAAATTCTAACGTGTACTACGGAGCGCAGCAGCTTTATTATCCGAGAAAATTTAAAATGAACCAAAAAAGCGAGCAAAGTTTTTCAGACGCCGGAATCAAGAACAAGCAGGACCAATGTATGAAAAAACACGCATGCATTGCTATGTTTTTGCGCGCATCGCTCTGAAAAGCAACAGAACAGAATAACAACAATGGCACGAAAGTGTTTATCATGTCAGGTCAGTGGAAATCGCTCGAGAATTCAGATTCTGCGATCGCATCCTTGTGATAGAGATATCGTGTCGTTGGTAAGGTGGTAGATAGGAGATGAAAATGATTTTCTGAGAATGATCATGGGAACGATTTACTTCATTTTAGTGTAGGTCTTGCTGAATTCCTGTTCTAGGGCATTTGATGCAATAACATCTGAGAGAAAGATTCATGACGAATTAGCTGATATATGAATTATACGGATACTTGCTATACTCTCACAGGTTATATGACGAACCTGTGGAATATTAACCCTGTCAATAGGTCAGATCCGTGCAGAAATCGCGATCCATAAAGAAGAGTAAGAAATCAATCAATATATCGATTGCCCTCCTCTTCATATTTGGAATCAGAAGTCGTGCTTAAGGTCGCGCTATGGCCTACCACTACAAGGGTACCAATTTTTCTCGGCGGAAAGGCTTCCTTTGGCGAAGAAAAGTCCAAAAACCGTGACGGAACAAAAATTTGGATGAACCGCCATCCTTGGTTACGGTGCAGCAACATCTCCCAAGAGAGCGGTCACTCCCTGTGAGGAGATGCCGAAGGTTTGCTGATACTAATTCCGAGTAAATTGAGGTCAGATTGAGGTTTTGTACCGTCGTTTTTAGAAAATATTTTGTTTAATGGAAAACACCCATTTCCAGTTTATGGTCTATTAGCTCACAGAGGGCGCCTGATACGACTTTGTCTGCAATTACGACTTTGCCCTCAGAATGCGTCTGGAAGGATATTTTCGCGAATGGCTGTAGGGAACATAGAAATGGAAGGAATCACACCATATGCATATCAAAAAAGTGCAAAAAATAGATCAGTTAGCCGAAAAATGATGAAGTCGTAGTTGCGGACAAAGTCGGATCAAGCGCCCTCTGTGAGCTACAGTCTGTTCTCTAAAACGTGAACTGCCATCCTCGCCCCGATTGAACAAAGCGGCGCGTGCACGTTCAATCAGGACGCGAAGCTGCAACAGCCGATCAGGGTCTCCTCGCGCCCTGATCGATCCCTTCGCCCCCCGATCGAACGCACACGCGCCGCTTTGTTCAATCGGGGCGAGGATGGCATTCACGTTTCAGGGAACAGACTGTAATAGACTGTACCTTCCTAACACCAGGTTGAGGAGAAAGTAATGGAAGAAACGGCATTCAAGACGAATTTCCGTCTCTAGCTTTTACGGACGTTTTTCTTAGTGAACTGAATATACTAAGTACCGGCCAAAATTATAAAGCCTTTTGGAGTCTCCTCACCCCTACCTGCAGCGAATGTTTGTCTATACTATACGAAATAGTCACAGTTCCAATATTAGCTTTTTGATTCCTTGATTCCACTATCATTATTATTGTCTAAACATTTTTTTTTCGAAAGTTTGAATTCCTGACCAACTATCAACAACTTTGCTTTCGAAATTCTGCTGGCCTTTGTTTGATTAATTAGAGCATCACCGACATGGAAGAAAGGGAATTTAATTTATGTAGCCGCACCAAGGCAGAAACCCTAGCCTTCGGGGACCTGAGGCGCAGACATGTCACGTTGCATATTGTACTCCTCGTACTGTAGTCGTGAATCGATGGAGTCTCTTTATCATAGTATGACCGCTATACTCGTTATCTTTGATTAGGGATTTCTACGGATATAGTTTGAGGTTAGTATAATTAGCTCATTATGCACATCGAGCACATCCATGGTTCATCTCTAGGAAAACGAGATGTTACAAGTCCTTTACCTCGTTAAACTATTAACATTTCTGCGCCTAGCCTACTGATTCGAAAACACTTGAGAAGTTTAGATTAATACTATGGACCCAAAGTTTATCTGACGAAATGAACACCAAATAATAACAGCAAATACAGGAGTGAGACCAAAGATCACTACAACCCATTGTGATCTACCGCCGAGGAGTGGGCGTGTAGGCCATCTTCTGCTTCGTGAGATCTCCTCCGATACCGTAACGCTCTTTAACCTGTTCCAGACGTTCCTTCGCCTGAAAAAAAAAGGATACTTCTACAACAAGACGTGGAAATGGCAGTTAGACACCTAATAGATACCATAAAAAAGCTAGCGCGCGATCAATACTCACCTTTTCCGTGTCCATCCTTTTATATGCTTTCGTGGCTTGATAATAAAGAACAACCAAGTACCTAAACGATGAAAATATGGGAACAGGTTGGAAAAATACTGTTGAAACTCACCTGTTTGAAACATTAAAACCACTCATGTGTTCACAGGCGTTCTTTGCGTCATAAATATCCTCATAGACGACAAACGCTGTACCACGGGTTTCATTAGTGGAACCACTGCAATATAACTACTACTTGTTCTCTAGAGAATTTATATGTCACTCTGTTGGAAAAAGATTTGAAATAGATAAGAACGGAAAGAGAAACTCTTTAGTTATATCTGGTTATCCCAATAGGTATAAAGAGAAAAACGAATGTGATAAATCCAGGAAGCAGATCAAATCTAAATGTACAGTGAGAAAGTAACTGCAAAAACCAGGGAAAAACATCAAAAATAACAGAAACACTAAGTACGGTCACATTTCCCGAAGCTGCGGGTTAGCACGACGTTCCCAGCGGAATTCGATATAGAAACTGGTGGTGAGAACAAGACAATTTTCCAGCTTTACAACTTCCTACTCCACTGATGGTTGTGAGCTTGCAGTTATAATGAGACTTCTTTACTCAGAGTCTCTTGCTATATGTGCTCTTTGCACCAATACAAATAGATTCCCACGAGTTTACCTACCCAAGGGAAGGGATGGTCTACCTAGCTATGAACAGAAGCCATGAACTTACGGAGCTAGCTCAAATAATCATACAAATACCACTCTACAAGTTTTCACTTTTATGCAGATATCTCATATCAGGAGGAGAAGGAGAGGAGGAAAAAAGAGAGAAACAGCGAAATAAATGAGTGACCATACGAACTTCCACATAAACTGATGTAAACTAAGAGTTTAAACATGTAATCGAAGAGAAATAGTTGACAAATCACAAAATACAGCGCGAATGACAAGAAAAGTAATTATTGCTCACACTCGTATTTGTCGAATCGCACCGAATTTCCCAAAAATCTCATACATTTCGCTGGAAGTGATTTTGTACGGCAAGTTTTTGATGTAAAGGATCCGATTCACCTGAAATAATGGAGGATTTTAAACGCAAAGAAAGCTAAGGGAAATAAAGGCTGCTAACAAAACAAATTATTCACTAAAGCTCTTGGGAACAACCCCAAATATACATTGAAATGGAAATCTTACCTCCGGTGGCAGTTTAGAACTGCGTCCTCTTGCTGCCATAGCCATCTTGAAGGTTTGGTTGGGAAAAAGAGTAGCGTCTAAAAACTGAAAAGAGAGAAGGATAAAATCGGCTCTCCATTTGAAAAGGAAATGAATGGAAATACAGGTAAGCGCAAGAGAGGTGGAATCGATCCGAAGCAGCATGAAAAATGGATGAAAACAGACCATACTTCGGAATAAAGCAAGACTTTACGAATACGAACAAAATGTCATCCCTACTAAATCAAAAACACTACAAAAACGTTGCGAAAATGATGCGAAATCGATCCATCGGACATTTAGAGGCTGACGTCATTTGTGAGGGATTGCGTGGAAATGCAGACGTTACAGGCGGGTTGACGTCTATTAGAGAATTAGGGGATATTTCTTCCAAAAACATTTAATTTTTATATCTAAGGTTGGTGTGGCATACTGATTAAGGTTCCTGTAGGTGACTCTTGAAATTGCCCACATATATCTCTTTTTCGAACCCTATTTTGCTTTTTATTCAGTGTCGTGGACTAGCGTTTGGTTTCGATGTCCTTTATCTTTATATTCCTTTTCCAGGCTAATTTAAAAGTTTTCAGGAAGATGCGTGTTGATAAAGTGAAAACTAAAAAAGGAAAACGAATTCTGGATGATCGTGCACCAAAAACAGTGGAAAACGACAAAACTGCTCTTTTCATAAAGGGCTCAAAGACAAATCAGACTGTCGTTGATGCAATGATGGATATTTATGTGCTGAAGAAGCCTCTAGTTCAGCAGTTGAAACGGTAGGAAGGGTCTTTGCATCCTTTGAATACATGAGAATTGTATTAATGCTTCTATGTGCTTTCAGACATAACCCATTCCATTTGTTTGATGATGAGACCCCTATTGAGAAGTTTGGCGAGAAATACGATGCGTCATTGTTCTTATTTGGCTCCTCGTCAAAGAAGCGGCCAAGTAGTCTGGTCTTTGGTCGGACACATGATGGTCAGATCCTTGACATGGTTGAATTGAGCATAGTGAAGTTTACACCGGCCAGAGATTTTGAGGTTAGTTCTCATTCAGCTGATATTAGCTCATTTTCATTGAGTACCTTTATTATTTATTCATTTATTTATTGGACATGTATAAATGCATGCAATGGCCAATAGTCTCAGATAGTTAAAGTAGAAGTAATCGAATAAACTTATTCAGTCCTTTCCTAAAAAGAATGTATTTCTCAGGAAATACATTAGTGTGCAATAGTTTGTTGAAATCGAAACAAACTCAGCTAGTAAAGAAAATTTCGATCTTATCTGAGTTTTAGACCAGAGGATGAGCAAATAAACTCAACTCGTCATCCGAACAGTTCTTTTTTGTTCTATATACAGTTCCGGCCAATCGTTTTTGCATCACAGAATACCGCCCACATGGTCTGCCGCGCCGCACCACCTGCGCGTCGCGGCACGGGCGCTGCTGATAGTTACGTTTTGCTCATGTTTTCCACTGTTTTTCTTCGTGCCTTTGCTTTCATTCCGGAACCATTAGGTCAGCGCGGCACCAAACATAAGCAGTGCATCAATAGGTGCCGCATAGGTGGTGCGGCTCGGCAGGCCAGATAGGCGGTGTTCTGTGATGCAAATGTGATTGAACGACACTGTAACTAGGTGAGTTGAGCTTTAGAAACGTCCGACTTTTTCTAGTTGTAATGCGGAAAGATGTTTTGGATCTCGCTCCAGTAAAACTGTGACGTTCGATGTCTAGTGACTCTAGATTTTCTCTTTTTTTCAATAGTTTTCAGTGTTTCTAATGGTTAGGGCATAGTATCATCTGCAAGTATGACCATGAAATTTCAGACTCCAAAGGTGATGCTGGGCACGAAGCCATGTATCGTCCTAGAAGGTCCCGAATTCGAATCTGACTCCACGATGAAAAGAATAGGAAATCTACTGGTAGACTTCTTCAAGGGACCTACTCTTGATATGGTAATTATTTCTTTCTTGAATAATGCGATGTGAGCACCAATCTTCAATACTATCACAATGGTTTACCATACATATACATTCTGCTTTGTAGTTTAGCTTGTAGCTATTTTAAAAAGTCGGTCGGTCTTGGTTAATCCAGAAATCATTAATCTTCTCAACTATCAGAGGCCTTTAGCAGTTTGTGTAGGGTTTCTATTGCGTGATATAACCATCACCTAGGATATATTCAATACCTTGTAGGTTCCACAGTTTTCCTTTCACCGCTTTGCAAATTTTCATCTTTACAGGTACGCTTACAAGGACTTGAAGAGCTGATTTCATTTACAGCCAAGGAAAATATGATTTACATGAGAGTGTACAGGTAAGGAATTTAACTGCACATGTACAATAGCCTGTGTGGATTATAGTCTCTTGGTTTGAGGGTATTGTTGTTGAAAAGCGCTACAAACGTGCCACGAATAGAGCTATTGGAAATGGGGCCGTCGATCGATTTCAAAGTGGACCGAACGAAACTCGCTAGTGACAGCTTATTCAAGGCTGCATGTAAGAAGCCTAAGGCTCTGATGGTATGCTTTCTTTTTTGACCGGATTATCTGCCTACATAAGCTTCAGTTTATCTCCGTTTAAGGTTCTCAGTAGAATGTTACCCAAGTAATTATGTGCTTTGCAGGCGAAACGACGAAAGAACATGTCTGAGGATGTGTTTGGCAACCAACTTGCTCGAGTTCACGTGGGGAAACAAAATACGGACGCTATTCAGACGAGGTACGTCGCTTTTTTTTGCATATCAGCAGTTTCTGGACCACCAATCTACGATGTTACCTTTGGTGTTAGACGATTATGATATTTGCTATTAGCTGTGTTGTTGAGCCCATCCTTTCCTACTATTTAACAGCCCATTACCCCCTTTTTTTAAAGTAATTACTGGATAAGGACAGTTTTGGCCTGATTGTTATGCCGTTTTCTGGATGCTATGGTCCTCTTGGTCCTCTGTGTCTTTCTCCGGCAATGAAAGAAAAAATAAACATGTGGGGATCATTGAATCAAATGAAAACTTAAACATGTCAACTATTTAGAAAAGTGAAGGCCCTAAGAAAGTCCAAGGGTGAAGCTTCCTCCTCACAAGCAGAAGAAATGGATGATGGATCGGATGATGGCGATTATGAAGGTGCCAGTGATGATGATAATGAAGCCATGGAAGAGTAGCCTACCCGTTGTTTGTTGTTTATTGTTGATTTTCTTTGTTGATACCTTTGTTATTTGAAGTGTTTATTACAAATACATCCGTAGAAAGAATAAATATAAATCCATAACCCATAATTATGCTGCTGCTTTGGACTTCTGTAGATAATGATAGGATGGTAGTAGCCTTCGGAGTACTTCCAGTTGACCTTGTGGGACCTGAAATCTTCTGGATTTGATGGTCAGAGGTCCTGATAACTGAGAAATCTTTACATACCGGTGGATTGTCATTAGCAACACGTCGTTCATTGAATTTCCCATAAATTACCGTTCGTTCGGGTAGTGTTTCCTTGGCAAAGAGTTTACACCTGACACCTATCGAACAGCCATTGCTGACGCAGCTATTTGGGCTGACTTCACATTGAACGTGTAGCACATTATTATTGCCGATTGAAGGAGCGTGGATAACTAGAACAACATTGGTCCAAAATCCGGGTGAATTGCAAAATGGCTCTCTTATTCAGCTAAACTCACTCGCTCCAACCTCGATGATGTTCTGATTTCCAATTTCCATGACCTTGTCGCCATCTTCTAGTCTGAAATTCATTCGATTATTGGAAAACTGTTTTCCCTGTCATTATTTCTTCATACAAACCAGAAACACCACTGTGGTCTTCACTACGTCGTTTAAGACCCATATAAATGTCATAACTATCGTGTGAACCGTCTGTAACACGCGATGTGCCGTGTCAAATTGCGAATGTTCACACATTGTATAAGCCTAACGCAAGCGCTATGACGAAACACTTGGAATTTTATTTGCTAAAGGTTCCACGAAAGCCTGAACTACTCAGCTCCAGCGAACACTGAGGGTGAAGGGTGTTACACCTGAAAAGGGTAGTGCAGACGAGTCCTGTCGTTGGAACATGCGTCCAACTGACCAACCGCTGAAACCGGCTGCACCGCCGTTTCCAGGTATAACGCCCTAGAATCTTATTGCGTTTACTATCCGTTCAAAGAAAAAGGTTACGAGTGCTCCTCCCATTTGTTCATAGGATTTAGTTTGGACATTAAAAACTAGTAAGTAGCTACTCCAGTCCTCCATCACTCTATTGATTTTTACGAAAATACTGTCACAACTCACATATTTTCGATGAGAGACCTATCCTCAATGATGTTGTTTTCTCCTATGATAATCGGGCCATTTGTAGCTCTTATGATGGCGAATGGATGTACGACTGTGCCAGCGCCGATACTGACACATCCTTCCAGTGTCGCTTCGCGACAGACAATGGCTGTCGGGTGGATTTCAACACTTGAAATAAGACAGTTGAAAAACACGCTGCATACAATTTATAGCATGAAAAGAATCTGGGAAGAACAATGTTCACAACTAATTAAGAAAAAAAGACAAAGCACTTTCGTAAGAAAACAGAAAAAAACAAATAGAATATATATCAGGGCTAGGATTCGTGAACGCATAACGAAGGGGAAAAAGGCTAGCAAACCAACTTTTGTGTCCTGCACCTCCTAACATTACATAGTCTACACGAAAACCAACCACGCTAGCCATAGTTGGTTTGCCAGGTTACGGTCTCATGAATCCCAGCCCAGATGACAGAGTTACCGGACTCACCCTTGTGGAAGTGTTTTCTCGACCATTCAGAAACTTGTGAAGACCTAAAGAAGACGAAATGCAATATTTCTACGTAGAGTATTGAATTATGCGATTAAAACGAAAACATTGAGCAATCTGGAGTATATACCCAATTATTTTGATAAAATTTGCAGCAATTAAAACCGAAAAACCTGAAGATGAAATTTCATTGACGAAAAATTGCACGTATCAACAAGAGCTAACGAAAACACGAAAATCCGAGAACTTGAAAACGTAATTTCGGCGAACGAGCTGCTGAAATGACGACATGTCAAGCTTGCGGTTTACACGTACTCTGCATAGTCGTAGTGTTGTTTTCACGCCGACTTTCAAAAAAAAAACTGCAAAGGTCAAGAATTCAAGCTTGTTACCACCAATTCTTGTTTTTTTTTTCCTAAATTTGTTCTTTCCGAGCTCATTGCTGAACAATTATGCTTTCTTATCCATTCTGCCCTGAAGTCGCATAGAATCCGAAGCCATTTTCGCTGTGGTTGTCGTCATTTTAACTGGCACCTCATGTGATTATCGCAGCTCTATTTTCCTGTTTAGCTGTTATAATTACTTGTTTTGTCTTTTCCTGTTTTTTTTTACTACCATCTACTTTGCGCTGTCAGTGGAAGTTACGTGCAGAAAGAAATGCAAATGATGAATGAATGACAATAATTCAACAAAGAAAATGGCACAGTTCCATATTCGGGCCCCAAAGATTTCAAGTTTTTTTTTCGCTGAAGCTTTGCATGTTTGAGTTATGTGAGGGGCTGAAGAGCAACACCATTCTTGTTTTATACAGTAATCCCTTTTTTTTTTCAGGGTTATTGTGGGCATAGGATAGACAAAGTATCTTGCAGAATCCTATCAAAATTCTGCACAGAGGGACAAAATTAAAACGATATTCATGTTCAGCGCTTCATGGCCATACCACCTTTCCTAAAACCGTGCTTCTAAAACTGTAGACAGTCTTTTCAGGATACAAATGGCTTGCAGTAGCAACAAGGCGCAAGTGAAATTGGACGAGAATTCTGTGAATATGTCTAGTTGAAGGAGGTAAGGTTTTTCTCTTGTTGTCTTTGAAAAAAAATTGAATGACATATTTGCATTGCTGATGTTTATTTCTACACTGTCTATACTGTGAATGCCGCTCTAAGGTAAGTTTTTCGTGAATAATGGCTCTGACACTTTTCTGTTCCATTCGTACTTTCCTACTGTTCTTATTTTGGATTAAATGAACATTTTGTTCCGAAATAGAAACATTGAGGATGATTTCGTTTTATGAGAACCTTTTGAACCGTGCTGACCTATTTGGAGAATGGGTTAGATATGAATGCTATGGAAAGCGAGCGAAATTGATTATTTATTGCATTATTTATGCATTATTTGTTCATCGAATCGCTGCACATCCATACCTATATTCTTGGCAGCTTTTAAGCGCCATTGCACCCCAGTACGTCTAGAGCGTCTTTTATTTTGCATGACTTTATTTCGTGGATAATCTCCTTCCCTCGTGGAAATAGCCACAATATAGTGGAGTTTCGAAGCTTATTGATTGACTTGGTGCTTTTTTCTTACCATACCATATCTGGGACAATATGATATCACAGAGAGATTGACATTCCTTTTGAAATCCTTGTTACATTCTTTCTTGAGTGCATAGGTGCGATAGTCGGAGCCAAGGCTCTCGCCCCCTTCACTTCGGACAGGGGTCCAGCAGACCCCCTTCACTTAGACGAAGGGGAGAGGACCGGTGAAAAAAATTAATAAAATTTTTTTGGGTGATGGAAACGATGAAGGAAATGAGAAGAAGAAGGACGCAAATGAGGGGAAGACAAAGTAACAGAAGGCAATATCAGGAAGTTAGACGGAAACATATTTTTAGGGAATGCTAATAAACACTTATTGAAGGATTGTAATAAATATGTGTGCGGTGTGAGTCGGCCGGAACGAATGTCTCATAGGTTACGAAATTCGAGTTAGAGTACTGAATTGAACGGATTGCAAAGGGTTGAAGGAACTAGGAATAACACGGCTGTGAGTGAAAATTTCCGTAGGGTGAAGGGTATCCTTGGATAGCTGAAACCTAGGAGATGAAGAAGGCACCCTGTTTGCATAGAATAAGTCAAAACTTGCGGAACCGTTTGCATTTTTCGAAAGCAATACTTTTCGCGGCACTTTCAGTTCTATGACTAATAAAAGTATTGATAGAGAGTGAATCAAAAATGGGACAGTCCTGGGAAGAAGAGGAGGAAAAACTGTGTAATGCAAAACCAATTGCAAATCCCCTAGTGAATATCTTACGGGAACCAAGATGAGGTTTTTGAGACCGACGAAAATAGCGAGAAACAGTAGGTTTTTCGCAAATTTCTCTTCAACCACAAAACCAAATGAGACGATCAGGACATGATAGTGAAGTAGAAGAAATTCTCTATCGATCCGTATATGAAATGATGGGTAAAAGTCTGTCCTGCGCTGTGCAGGAGGGGATGGAGCCAAAACCAGTACATTGGCTCCGGTCAAAAGCGAGACAGTGCAATGAGGGAGGAGGGCGCAGAGCGAGAACAGGAGCCATCCTCAAGAGGCCGACTCCGGTACCCTTCACCTTTAGCGGGAACGACTTACAACGACTTTCCAGAAAAAGTGACGAGTGATATAGGTGTATTTTCACAAAAAGTGGTCACTATGTACCCTTCACTAACATGTCCACGTTTCAAATAAAGAAGTTATAAGGGAAAAATAGCCGTTTTTTGGCACTTTTCACTATGATCAAAAGGGAAAGGGTTGCCGTGGGTGAATTATAGGGTATTGGGTACCGGGAGGTAGGATTTGAAGTGCTGATATCCCCCGGACCCTCCCATTTTGGAAATGATAGCAATTTGAGTGTTTTTTATGTTGAAATTAGTGCCAGATTTTCCTCAACAAGGAGATGACTCATCGCGCCACCGCCGTCACTTCGCTGCAGATGGAAGGGGTACCTGATACCTGAGCTTGCATAAATACCTACGTCTGTAATGTGACGACCCCCCCCCCGGTCGTCGAGTTTTTGTGAGAGCCAGCGCTAAGAAAGCTGCCGCTACCCCCTCCCCCACCTCGAGGTACATGACCCCTTCACTTTTGGCACCTTTGACAAGCCTCAGACCCCTCAAACCCCCTTCACTTCGCAGACCCCCGGCTCTCCCCTATCGCACCTATGCTTGAGTGTAAACCTTCTTTCTTCTCTCCTGGGGGTGACCCTTTCCTTTCGCGGAACATTGTCTTTTTCGAGTATTAGCATCTAAACCCAATGATTAAATGTCTTCAAAATGAACTGTGGTTGGAATTAGTTTGGAATTAGAATGCAAAAAGCTTGCATGCGAACAGAATCCGTTTTTAATTTGCACTGTCATTATCGATTGATTCCATTGTCCCCAATTTTTTGGGCGTTTAGCTCACAATTGTTGTGGCATTGCTGGCACATTGATGTCGAATGTATTCTGCAATTCGCATTGTTTTGAGTTTTTTCATGACATTTGGCTTCATTACTCTGTAAAGCCGAAGGGATTCCAATAACGTCACTCTGTCTATTCCTTTCATTGCACTTTTAGGGCACGATTTCTTAGTGTTCTATTTCTCGCCCTAAAAACAGTTTCTCCTCGAGATTCAATGTTACTCAGTGAAATCACATGCTGTGAGATCAGCTTATCCATTAATAAGTAGATATTTTTTGGGATTACTACGACTAAGATAGGACTAGCAGCTCCCTAGGGTTCAAGGGCGGTTCTTGTCGTCACTGATCGTCTTTGCATGTGGGTATTAAAAGCAGTGAGGTAGCACAGCTAGAAAACGAAAACAACGAGATTTTGTTCGTGTACACGTGGAATATTGTTTCCTTGTCATCTGCTTTCTTGTGGTTTCTGTATTTTTCCATATTTTTTTATGAAATTGCTGTTCAGAATAGTTTTTTTTTTCGTAATTAAGATTTAAAGGCAGTGTGTCACCTCGTTTAATGTTTGAGCTGTTGCCAGATTCTGAATCTCCTGGACACGCCGAATCCAACGATATGCCTAAAATATTAGAAAAAAGGTCTTTAAACCCTATTTTTAAACGTTTTTCGGGACGGGGTTTGTAACAGTTTGTCGAGCCGAATGGACGCGTGAAGGCATTGATCTCATCGATCGGACACGTCTAGACGTGTTGGCCAACGCTGCAGACGTGGCGGGCAGCCAGCACATTCACGAACCGCTCCGCCCAGGTGGTCCGCGAACAGCATTTTCGAACCCTCCTAAAACGGGGTTTTCGTCATTTTTATGAGCTTTGACGTACATTTTTGGAATTAGCGTGACGAGAAGGTCTAGAGTCTGTTGGTATTTTCGGCCCACGAAACGAGGTGACACACTGCCTTTAAGAAAGCCAGGTGTGTATAGTTCATTTCAGAAGCGGCGGTCAATGAGCATTCGTGCGTTCTTTCTCTATTTCTCCCTTCCTTCACTGAATATCACAGAATTCCCTCGTTCCTTTTCTCCAGTATCTCTCCACCATCCTCACTTATGAAACGGACAGTCCTGAAAAGCGAATTTTGAAAAAGTGTTATAGAAATTTTCTGCACTTGTTTTATAGTAGCTTCAGTGGCCTTTACATATTCGGCGCATCTCAATCTCCATTCTGGTACGCTAGCTGTCTGTGCATCTGCACGATCATTGGATATCGCCGTTTACACTCTGGATGGATGCCGTATTTTGGCGGATTCTCTTTGCCACTGAAGTCTGCCATATCCGTCAGTAGCTGTCAAATCCATTGCATGAAATCCTGAGTTTGACGGGGGGGGGGATCAGAGGGAGGTGGGGTTGCCGCCAGAGAGCGGGTATGGCCTGCTTTCTCTTCGAAAATAGTAATGAAATAGGGAATATGAAAAGGTAATTATATGTTTTCACACACATAATGATTTTGTACCTTCCAAATATGCTCTCCTACTACACTGCTACACATCCGTTGGAATATGTAGGCGATTCAGGGAAGACATGTTTATCAGGCGCAGAAGTGCACATCTCCATGCGTAGTTGCTGTCAGGACAGCTTCTCATCTTGGGAAAAGTCACTCTTACCACGGCGTTCTGTTTTCCACATCATTTGCTTCTGCGAAAATTCCACACTATGAAAAGCACCGTGTTAGTGTGCAATGCCACTGGGTCGGATACATTATTAGGATAGGTAACTCATACTCATAGGTATAATTACCATAGGTAGCAGCTGGGTAGACAACATCACATATGGGTAAACATGTTCATGGTTGTAAGTTGAAGGGTAAACGTGGGCACGTTAATGCGTTTACCATGCGTAATCTCAATGATGCATCCGGTTCCTGGAGTTGTATGGTTCAGTGAAGCATCTTCAAAGACTTCACTATCCTGTCCGTCAGAGGGTCACATCATTTTTAAAACTCTGAGAGGTGGAGCTCCTCGGTTTTTTTCTTTTGATTTTTCGGTCTTCTCCAATAAGGTATCGTATGGAATTATCACTATGGAGACTCATTGACAAGAATGTGGAGAAACTGCAACCCGATTATAATGTCGTGGCAACGCCGCAATGTTTTTTTCTTGCGATTATGGCCAACTATCATTACAGCGCAGCGCGCAGCAGCAGACCATTATAGACCATTCTCAAAGCTACCAGAATTGTGGCACAGTCGCTCTAAGGCTTTTGAGGTGGTTTCAGTTCAACATGAAACTGTAAATGACGTTGGATATCCAAAGAGGGGAGGAACGTACGCATATCATTCAAATTTGCAGTTAATCATTCGTTCGGATTCGAATTTTCGAGCACAAGGGCTGGGATTCATGAAACGATAACCAAGAAAACCCAAGCTAGCAAACGTACTTTCGCCGTCCGCGTCTCTTAGCACTACGCAGTCAGTACGATAACCAATCACTCTAGCCATCCTTGGTTTGCTTGGTTGTCGTTTCATGAATCCCAGACCATAACCTACGGATGTTCGAGTTCTCGGATTTCCTCTTGCTTTGTTATTGTTGGTAAATGATCACGCCAAAGCGCTTTCACGCGACTTTGATGGCTAACACGGGGTGTGGAGCGTTACACCTGGAGTGGGCGGTGCAGATGCCCTGCGATTGGCCGATTTGGTGAACTGACCAGAGCTTGGCCACACCCCCTTTCCAGGTATAACGCTCTATGCCCCTAAAATTGGATCCTGATGACTTGCCTGCGTTCACACACAAGGATATTTGACGTCGGACTGCATCCACATGCATTTTTCGGCTTTGCAAAAACTTGGCTCCGGCGAGAAACCCTTGACCCGTCTGAAGATGAGTAGTGCTTTTCACCACTTTCGGTATGAAATGTACAGTGTGAGACATCAGGTATTCAACACTCAGGTGCTCGTATGTGCAGAATTACATTTTGCAAAATTTAGGTTCTGGTGGAGGTTGAACCCCTTAATCTTAATCTTGGATATGAATACAGCTTGCCACTTCGTAGTTTAAAATTATTGAAAAATTAATTCTAAAAAATTGAGTAGAATAGAGGTTAGGATGCTTTTTAATAGGTTGAGAAATTGAGAATTCTTGCAAATTTATAAAGAAAGATTCTTATAAAAGGGAAAGTTGCTCAGGGGTCGTAATTTCTTCACATAAAGGGGGAAGGGGGCTGGGGGTGGGGTCACATAGGGGGTCGACTTTTCATCATCACCGCTTGACCCTGTTCCGAAACATTTTGTCAGATTGAGCGCTTTAGCGTACAAGAACTGGAAATGAATTGGATAATGTGCCAGTTCATACGGTGCTCGTGCACTTTTTCACTAGAATAGAGTCAATAAAGATCGAACATATGTGCAAATGAGTATGCTATGACGTTTTTGCCCGTTCTTTGAGCTTCACAATGAGTACTAGATGTGATGGATATTCATTTCTAAGAGAAGAAAAAAAGGAAAAACGGAAAGAGGCTGGGTATGACATTTAAGCCGAGGCCATTCTACATGGGAAATGATGTAAACGACCTTTTTTGAGGCCGTTAATGTTTTATTGCTAGGCAATATCGCAATATTACACAAATGTCATGTTTTAGACCCTAGTGATTGATGGTTTTAGCTGTGGTAGTTTTGGACAGATAGTTGTTTTTTTCTAGGCATCGATGCATGACTGCCATTACCAGGGTAAATTTGTTATCGCCCCCGGTGACGGTGGGTAAATTTGGGGCCCTTAGTACACTTACCCTTGGTGGTTTCAATTATGCATGCGGCCGCTGGGCTCGGACGGATCATTTAAAGGATGGGTACCTATGAGTAGCAAATGGGTAAAGGGAACGTCATGTATGAAGAAGCATGTTGGTGGGTGCTGAGTAAAGGAGAAGTTTCAGTACATCAGCACGTTCACCATGGGTAATCTTAGCGGCACGTCCGAGCTGGGATTCATGAAACGATAACCCAGGCTAGCAAACCAACTTTTGTTGTCTGTGTCTCTTAGCACTATGTAGTCAATGCGATAACCAATCACTCTAGCCATCGTTGGTTTGCTTGGTTATCGTTTCATGAATCCCAGCCCCGGATCCCCGTTCTGTTTTCTTATGCTGGGTTCCGAACCAAGGTGAGGGTTTTTTTTCTGAGGTAAGCAACGAAATATTGCAAGCTGTACCGTTTTCGGAAACATTTTCATCCTAGCCTGCATCATTGGGATTACCCATGGTAAGCACGTTGACGCCCTTGCTAACGATGAGTAAGTATGGGGGTGTTTTGCCCTGGGTAATCTCAATGATGCATGCGCCCCCCCCCAACCCCCCTCCCCCCATCTTTTTTGCTTACTTTAGTCATTGTTTGGTAACTGTTTCTTCATACCAACAGCTCATCGCTTCATCTCTTAAAAAAAAAGAAACCCCGCTGGAGGATTCCTATGTCAAAAAGAATGGTAGTGTTTATCGACATTCCCTCGAAAAGGTTATTCTTCAAAACCCCCTTGTGCACGTCTGGCATAACATAGTAGATGGATTCGGCCCATGCATCAGCTCGAGAAAGGACGATTAAGGGGAGGGTATTGTTAGGCGATGGCGACGGCGGTCGAGTAGAAGAGCAGTGCCTCCTCTCGATTGTGTTCGTCGTCGTCGTCGGCACTGGCGGCGGCGGCAGCAGCAGTGACGGCGGCAGGGCGCCTTCACGCGCCCCCCGTCGTCCGAGCACATCGATCTCGGAGCGGCTCCCCTCCCCCCGTGTCTGGCTCTCGGCTTCGTGTGAGTGTATGTGTTCCGCATTCAGCATCCCAGCCAGCCCCCCAACATTGTTGTAGTGCTTGGCCAGCGCCAGCTGTATATGGATTTTTGTCGATATGTGCACTTAGTGCTACCATTTGGCCGTTTTATTTGATGATGATGTGTGATGGAGACCTTATTGTGTGGTTTCATACGTGTTCTATTACGAAAAGGTGTCCTAGGCCTGGCGTTATGTTGTTGTTTTGCTATTTCTAACTATTTCTATGCTATTCCATCCATACATCATGCCTGCACGCACTCTGCGGGTGGTCTATTCTGTTGTGCTGCTGCTGGTTGCATCCTAATAATTCTTGGGGAAAACTGCATAATTTCACGTCTCGACGTCAACGGCTTCTGGCTAAATTAGCTCTGGGAGCTTTTTTTTCGTGTGTCATTTGGTTTTCGGAGGAAATTTATGTATTCCTTTTAATTTTCTGGAAGGGAGTGTTGCCGTAGATATTACTGCTTGTTCTCTCGTGGAATTATGCTGTAGCTAGTAATGAAAAAGCTCCTGGAAGCCGGTTGTGTTGCAGTTGTTTTTGTACTAAGTTGTTATAGATTTTTTCCCTGCAGGGACCTAGAATCCGTGAGAATTTCCTGCATCTGTATATGGGTAAAATATTGATCTATTTGGTTTATTTCCACACCTGCTCTAGAATGTGTACGTAATTTACGGTTAGTTCCATGTTACAATGTTGTCACCACTGGGTGTTATCTTAAAATTTAATTTTTTTTTACTTCAAATGTGAACAGATCACCTCTCGATTAACTTTTCTATAGTAGAACCAGGTAGATATGTCT
This sequence comes from Ancylostoma caninum, assembly GCA_037903475.1. Classification (NCBI taxonomy): domain Eukaryota; kingdom Metazoa; phylum Nematoda; class Chromadorea; order Rhabditida; family Ancylostomatidae; genus Ancylostoma; species Ancylostoma caninum. Next base: position 28,947 of record JBAJFG010000294.1, on the reverse strand, counting down.
CATTCTCTCCTTTTTCTTCTATATTTCTTCAGAAAGTAATTTTAAAAAATGAGATTTTCAGCAGAATAACTGCGGAACTCATACATATAGTTCTGCTAATTTCCTCAATCTACTTTGTGAAATTTGTCCAGATCAAGTGCTGGTGGAATAATTCCGTCATTTTTATCTATTACACCGTAGGAGTTCTATTACTATAGGAGTTTCTGGTGGACTTCTCAATTTTCCTTTCTCAAGAATTTTCTCTTTCCTTTCCTTGTCTTAATGTGTCAGCTCCGCTAAAATGGCTGACTTCTCTATCCTTTAGGAAGTTTTTGTCTTTTTGGCATCCTTTTTCTCTCCTCGTGCTGTCCAGGTTACCTCATTTTTTTTTTGAGAGTGCCAAAATTCCCAGACAATCCATTGAATTTTCAACAGATGCTTATTCGTTTTCATTTCCGTCAAAGGTCTAGTGTACCTGATTTCCGTGTGCTAGTCATTCAAATCTCTCGTCTCTATGCATCCGATAATGCACTCACTTAACCATGCCCACGGTCATTGTCCTTGTTTCCCACGGTATCAAAAATTCTTTTGTCTTCGTGCGTGCCTAGGTTTATAGTCCTACACACGTATGCTTTATTTGGAGAAGTTAGCATGAGTTTGATTTGAGTTTGCTAATTGATCGTTATCCAAAAAGTTAAAAAAAAACCTGTGGAGAAAAGCACGGCTCCTTCGAAGGTTTCTAGCTCTTATCGCAGGTTGTGGGGCGAAGGAAAATTGGCTTGATAAGCAGAAGTTGAAATAAAACGATCTTTCGGACGAGGAAACAATGATAAAGGCGTTGAGTGCGATGCAAACGGAATTTCACTTTTGCTTGGCCTGTTTTTCTTCGTTTTTTCCTTTCTTTTTAAACTTTCTCGAGTTGTTTGTCGTAGGGATATGTTATTGTTGTAAAATTAAAATTGACAGGGTCCAGGGTTTTGAATTGTTTTCTGATTCTGTCCTTCTTTCTTAAACTATTCCTGTTTCAAGAGAAGACAGCGATGTCACCTTTCTTCAGAAGAGAAAAAACTTCAAATTTGCGTTGAATTCCGGAGTTCTACGCTAGTTCCCTTATTTGATCTACTTTGATCTACTTGCAGATCACATACTCATCACCTGAGTACTCAAGATGGCCGGATTTCTGATGAAACAAATGGTGGGCAACCAGCTCAATGAGGTAACGGGAGGCCTCGGTATTGGTGGAGGAGACGCAAATGCAGACAAAACAGCTGAGGGTGAAGATCCAGAGGTGGGTTTAGAGGATTTTCACTGGTTATGGGAGGTTTGACGGTTATTTATCTCATTGATGTGAAGAAATAATTTGAAAAGCGCCAAATTCATGAGGTATTTCGTTTCTTTTTTCACTTCCGCCTGCTCTTGGAGAGTCTCTCCACTGGAGTCTGCTGGAAAATGGAATGCTCTTGGAGAGTTTCTACACTGGAATCTGCTGGAAAATAATAAACCGGCAAAATTTATAGAAAAAGAAAAAATATAGAGTAGTTCCTCATTTCATCTCACTCCTTCCACGAAAAAAAAAAGCCGTAAAAACTCATTGTACAAAAAAAAGAGCCAAATAACCAAGAGGATGAATAAAAAAATCCTTTCTAGTGCAGGATTATTATTCCTTCCTCAGTGACTTGTAGTCAACATCTACAACTCCCGGGCTTAGAAAGAGCACTTTAGCGTACGTATCGACTTTCGGCTTAGGCAGCATGTTTTGCAGTCGGCTTCGAAGGATTGCCGGCCTCTAATGCGGGAAGTGTCCCCTGGGAAGGCAGAAGATGTACTACATCCCTGACGTTTTTCGTTTAGCCGTAATTTGGGAAGGGGATCCCTTATCCGACTCAGCGACGACATTAATTAGGTTGATTAGTGTTTTGAAGGGGTTGTATGGGGAGAGAAGGGTAAGACTCGGGGTTTTGTGGGGAATTAAAATTATTTTTAAGGAGTATATTACGGTGTTTTGTTAATTTTATAACAGGTGATTGGAAGGAGTTCTTATCGCTTTTACCATTTATTCTATGTTTTTTTTTGTTAGTTTATGGTTCTTCCCCTCGTTAATGACATTTTATTTCTGTCCGAGGATAGAGCCAACAAGATGGCGGGAAAATCCCCACGTACGGGTCGTACAGCTAATGGAGTATGAAGCTTGCCCAGAGGTTTCTGCTACATATTTGCTAACCAAAGGCTTCACTGAGATCTACTGGGCAACATTTGTGGTTTTTATGGTGCTTCCCATAGATATGCTCAGTTGCACAAGGATTTTTCTAATATCAGTTGGATCTCCATCAATTCTTCTAGTGTGTTTTATGAGGCAGACTGTTTAAGGAAGTCACAGAGGTAAAGAGCGCTGAAAGTGCGCAGAAATTGGAGACGGTGAAGAGAAAAATAAATGGTAGACACAAATTCTCGACTATCATCGCGTTTGAAACCGACTCTAAAAATTTACTTGTTTTTTTTTTTTTGTTTGGTTGGGGTCCTGAAGTTCCCCTGTAGTAGGGTTGTTTTGGAATGGAATAGAAAATGCATTGGATTTGCATCAAAAACTGCATTTTTTAGTATGGACTCTGGATATTTTTGTATAAAATCACACACATGCTATACTTGTTCATGTGAACGCTCCTTTTTTTGTATTTTTCAAGCACAGTGACTATATTGGGATGAGAATGGAAGGATTGTTTGGAATTTCAATAAAAGGTGTTCAATAGGTGGGAAATAGTCCTCGAGGTTCTTGGCGATATGCCAGAAATTCTTTCTCCGCACACATGTGTGTCACTTTCCCGCATTTGATCGTGTTTTCGCTGTCCAAGGATATCCGATTCATCACGAGCGCCAGAATGCAGGCAAACACGGCCGAGTGGTCTAGTGGTATGATTCTCGCTTTGGGTGCGAGAGGTCCCGGTTTCGATCACCGGCTCGGCCCGATCTTCTGCATTTGTTGTTTTGAATCTGAATCGAGTTCTTTGCTAAGAAAAATGAAAAAGGGGCTTAACAGGGGTCCAGTCGTTGTTTAAGTAAATATTTATTGATTTAGGTTGTGGCGGCGCGCTTGGAGGAACAGGAACGTCGTAAGGAGAAGCATCGTAAGATGGAGGCTGAAAGAGAGAAAATGCGTCAAGGAATTCGCGACAAGTACAAGATCCATAAGAAAGAGGAAGGTGGCGCAGCTATGGATTTCACTGAAGGACGTATTGGAGTGGCAAGAAAGACCCCGGAGGTGAATTCTAGCAAATAATTTTTAAGATGATATTGCTGGAAAGTAAATAACCTATGACTTGTAGGATCCCAGGGTTCTTTTTCTGCATAGATCCCAATTTTTTCACGCTACACCCCCTCTCCTCCCCAAATATTTGAATATTTAACTATTAGTTGGTTCAAACGCGAGCGATTATCGTCCGCTTTTTGTGATATTGAATCGGAGACGTTGTTCTTGACCTGGTACCCTGGACGCCGACCTCGTAGCTGTCATGATATCTGAGTTACTTCACGAGTGCGGCATAAATGTCTTCTTTCTAGGGCTGTACAGGGTGGGCCAAAAATGTGGTAACAAAGAAAAATGCACCCAGAAAAGCAATTTATGTGCAGCTTGGAGCTTTGTTATAGGATTTATGTTCACTGTTTCACGGTTAACGGAAGACAACCTTTCATCTCGGGAACCATCATCTATAATTTTCGGCACTGGCCCCAAGACGCTGAGTGGACGTGGCTGCCGGCGGCGTGCATATGGTTGCTGTTGAAGTAATCCAAAATCTTATGAGTGCTTACCCATCTAATCCAAATTCCGCAGAGGTTATGAACAAGCCCAGGTCTCGGGTATCACCAGAAACCTACTTACCCTAGCATCGAAGCACTGCTGGGTGGCCATTAATGAAACCCATAGAACCAAAAATATATTTCTCGCCCAGTCCTGAAAAATGAATTGCGGACCGGAGCACCGTTTGCTGCAAAACATTGTGGAAGAACATTCCAACCAGGTTTAACTTCAGGGCAAACACGTCTCTTTCGAAGAAAAACGCGTGTTGTCATAGTATTTTTGTGCCACCCTGTAATAATCCCCCTATATAATAAAGCGCTAGCCCCCCTGTGTACTTTGAACGTGTGGCTATGTGTCAGGGCTGCTATTGGACAAACTCGCCGCCGCGACCACGCCCAACACGTGACTGAAATAAGCAAGAGCAACAGTGGAAGCAGCCATGGATTTATGCATGGTCCCAGCGCGATTGCGCAATGGACTGCCTGCGGCACAGGGGAATAGCCGAGATTTCTGCATATCGGTGTCCCTAGAAAATCGGCAAAAAGTTTTTAGGTTGTTCTTTCGAGGAAAATAGTTGGACACCGGCTTGAAGAAGGTCGCAACTATTTTCCGGATTTTTTCTCCTCAAATTTTCTCGCTGCCAAGCGGGGAAAATTCCCTAGCATTTGAATTCTGGACCATTCTGCATGTGGGTGCCTCTGGAAAATCAGTAAAACGTTACTGGACCGTTCTTTCGAGGAAAAGTAGTTGGACACCGGCTTGAAGAAGGTCGCATCTATTTTCCGGATTTTTTCTCCTCAAATTTTCTCGCTGCCAAGCGGGGAAAATTCCCTAGCATTTGAATTCTGGACCATTCTGCATGTGGGTGCCTCTGGAAAATCAGTAAAACGTTACTGGACCGTTCTTTCGAGGAAAATAGTTGGACACCGGCTTGAAGAAGGTCGCATCTATTTTCCGGATTTTTTCTCCTCAAATTTTCTCGCTGCCAAGCGGGGAAAATTCCCTAGCATTTGAATTCTGGACCATTCTGCATGTGGGTGCCTCTGGAAAATCAGTTAAACATTACTGGACCGTTCTTTCGAGGAAAATAGTTGGACACCGGCTTGAAGAAGGTCGCAACTATTTTCCGGATTTTTTCTCCTCAAATTTTCTCGCTGCCAAGCGGGGAAAATTCCCTAGCATTTGAATTCTGGACCATTCTGCATGTGGGTGCCTCTGGAAAATCAGTTAAACATTTTTAGGCCGTTCTTTTGAGGAAAACAGTCGGAAACCGACTTGAAGAAGGTCGCAACTATTTCGCGGATTTTTTTCCTTCTCACAACCTCTCGCTGCCGGAAATAGTTGCGATCTTCTTTAAGCCGGTTTCCAACTATTTTCCTCGAAAGAACGGCCTGAAAACGTTTTACTGATTTTCCAGAGGCACCCACATGCAGAATGGTCCAGAATTCAAATGCTAGGGAATTTTCCCCGCTTGGCAGCGAGAAAATTTGAGGAGAAAAAATCCGAAAAATAGTTGCGACCTTCTTCAAGCCGGTGTCCAACTATTTTCCTCGAAAGAACAACCTAAAAACTTTTTGCCGATTTTCTAGGGACACCGATATGCGGAAATCTCGGCTATTCCCCTGTGCCGCAGGCAGTCCGCTAAAATGGTCGCAACTGCGGAGTTCTTCCCATATCTCCGCTGTATCAAGTGGAAAAAATCCCCAGTTGTTCAATGCTATAATATTTATTTGTGTCGGTCATTTGGAAGAATCAGTAATATAAATTCTGCGCCGACTCAAGGAAATAAGTGAAAAAGCTGGCTTGAAGGTTTTCGTAGTTATTTCCACCACCTTTTTTTCTTAATTTTCCTCCTCACATCCTCTTACACCTATACAGACAAATCTTCCCCGCATTTGTTTTCCAAAAAAGATCTGCAAGCCGGCGCTTTTTTTTTCAGGGGTTTTTCAAACTAACTTGACTTAAAAGAAGTGGCGCTCAGTTCCTTCTTGAACGGTGATGACCAGGAATGGTCAAGGAACAGGGCTTATTGACGCTGGATCTCACTTCGTGGCACATGTCTTTGTGCATTGACGGTCATTCGTGGTCTAATCAAAAGGATGACCGAGAATAGTGGTCAAATTCGAGCAGACCACGAAGCGGGTAGGGAATGTTGTGATAAAAGCCGACCTCACTTAAGAAGCCAATTGTGCTACAGTCATGCCGATAATGTGTTCCTGTTAGCCATGTCTTTTGACACATTCTAGGAAGATAAAGTTGCGCACACCACTGCATTGAACTCAAGCCCAATTACAGTGTTATGGCAAAAGTTATTGCACATCGTTAGCTCAATTATTTCTCCACCAGAAACCCATGCTTCCTCGCACTCCCTTCTGTGCCGAATAGAGGAAGGTTAATTGTAATTATGGGTTAAGACCGGGTTTTTGACGAGGCTTTCGCTTAAGGTAGTACGCCTTTGAACTCACTTTTAAAAAATGCGAGCCGACATATATCCCCCTATTGTGACAATATTTTCTGCTGAATCTTCTAACTGCTAAGTAGTGCCTTACCGCCTACATGATTGATTAAGCGCAGTGAGTGCTCCTTCCGAGTGTAGTTTCTATTCCCGGCGAAAACATTATATGAGAAACCTGGACCAAAACGCCACCGAGCAATGGCTGAAATTCATGAACAGCCTTAAGTATGGGCCAAGTTTAATTCTGCGTGATCGCCCAGCTATCGTCAAGGTGAAGAAATATCTCATTCTACCCATAACAGCATTTAAGAACAATTTTTTCAGCTGATTTGCTCGGAAACTGCAGACTTAACCAGTGCATTTGACAGTGCCGAAAATTTGTACTAAAACGCGCTTAAATTTACTGGCTATAATGTAAATTTCCGAGGAGGCACTGTAACTGAAAAAATAGTTGACGTCCACACTACTGGATAGGATTGAGCACGCGGAAAAAATACATTCCAAGTGGAGGGAAATAAGCTAGGAAACAGTGTATAGTAGCAAACGATGCACAGCAACTTAAGCAGCCCCCTCCCCTCTTCACCCTCCCGTACAACAACCGCAGTTACCGTCCTTCAAGACTACAACAGATTTGAGGTGCCACGTTCACTGTTGTTCCTCTGAAGCGCAATTCAATCCCGCGTTGATTTTGTAAATTAATGCTCGACTGTGCACGCAGACACGTAATACCATGGTATTAAAAGGGTTTAAAGGCAGGGGTCCACCTCATTTTCGTAGTTCAGCTAACAGCAGATTCAGCATCTACTCGGCGCGATGGTTCCAATGGTATACATAAATTGTCTCAGAATGGTCTATAAACCCGTCTTCCAGGACGGGGTCTGTAACAGTTTGCCAACCCGAACTGACATGTGAAGCCGTTGATCTTATCGATTGGACACGCCAAGACTCGTTGACCGACGCGGCAGCCGTGGCAGGCAGCCAGCACAGCTTGGAGCGATCCGCCTCCGGTCCCCAAATTTTTATCCAGTTCGAGCCTTTCAAAATGGGGATTTCGTCGCTTCTGTGCCTATTGATGTACATCCCAGGGATCAACATGATGAGAAGGTCTAGGATATGTTGGTAAATCCAACAGGCAGAACGAGGTGGCCCTCTGCCTTTAATGCACATCAAGTTCGGAAAGGAAGCTTGAAGAAGCTCAGTTACCCATATTCACTATACACCTTCGTTTCTTACATTGACCGACATGACAACAGTCTTTCTGTAATACTGTAATCGTGACAAGGGTTAACCTCCCAAGCGGTCAAGACTAATGCAACTTCGCAGAAAATCACTGTCATCCGCGAAGCGCGGCGAAGCTGCGCTTCGTGAGGATGACAGTGATTTTCTTCGGGGTTTACTTGGCCCAAAAGTAACGTGGCACACGGGTCCGAGACAAAGCGCCGCGAAGCGGCGCTTTGGCTCGGGATTAAATTCTTTGCAGGGTTTACTTGGCCCAAAAGTAACGTGGCACACGGGTCCGAGACAAAGCGCCGCGAAGCGGCGCTTTGGCTCGGGATTAAATTCTTTGCAGGGTTCACTTGGCCCAAAAGTAACGTGGCACACGGGTCCGAGACAAAGCGCCGCGAAGCGGCGCTTTGGCTCGGGATTAAATTCTTTGCAGGGTTCACTTGGCCCAAAAGTAACGTGGCACACGGGTCCGAGACAAAGCGCCGCGAAGCGGCGCTTTGGCTCGGGATTAAATTCTTTGCAGGGTTCACTTGGCCCAAAAGTAACGTGGCACACGGGTCCGAGACAAAGCGCCGCGAAGCGGCGCTTTGGCTCGGGATTAAATTCTTTGCAGGGTTCACTTGGCCCAAAAGTAACGTGGCACACGGGTCCGAGACAAAGCGCCGCGAAGCGGCGCTTTGGCTCGGGATTAAATTCTTTGCAGGGTTACTTGGCCCAAAAGTAACGTGGCACACGGGTCCGAGACAAAGCGCCGCGAAGCGGCGCTTTGGCTCGGGATTAAATTCTTTGCAGGGTTCACTTGGCCCAAAAGTAACGTGGCACACGGGTCCGAGACAAAGCGCCGCGAAGCGGCGCTTTGGCTCGGGATCTACTAATATGACTAGGAGCTTCTTGTAATCAGCAGACAATAACGAGCTTTGTTGCAAGTGTCGAAATTGAGCCTTATCTTCTAGTGATTCATGCGTGCACATTGTTTGCATGAGCCTGTTTTTGAATAGCTGTTTTCATTCGTAGCCTTTCCCTCCATACTTAGGTCTTCATTTATAGCATGGGGGATATTTTCAGAGGGAAGTTATTGTAGAGATGGAAATTGCTCCGAAAATCTGCAGTTCATTGTAAAATTTCACTGCATGCGCTTATTTTCTATTCTATTGATAATTATGTTTTGAAGATTTTGTTTGGCCATATGTCTATAACCACCCAGGATCGCTTGTTTTGCTGTAGAAGGATAATCATATCATTCTGTCTGAATATCTTGGTTTTACCTAAATATAAGGCTTTGGATGATCTGGCTAAAATAAGGTGGGCGGAGCCCAACAGCAGGAGGGGGAACTTGCCGAACTTGCCTGCAGTAGACGAGTTGCACCTGGCATCCCCACCTATACCTCATTTCCTTATCCCATTCCCACCCCTTACCTTTAATTAAACATTTCTATTCGAAATTAAAAAAAACACGGGGTTTATATGACAAGCTGATTGTAATTTTTTGGCCATTTTGGAACTTTTGGAAAATTTTTCGATATTACCGTCACTTTTTATCATTCCAGGAACTGGCAGCAGCCATGAATGCGGAGGACGACAGCATCATAGGACAACTCGGCCTAACTGAGCAAGTGGAACGTGCGAAGACACTCGCCACTGGCGCCCTTGAGACAGTCAAGGGATTCCTGCCATTCGGGAAATAAACCCCACTTGCTTTCTCCATCTGGTGCAGCTTTATTTGGACGTCTTTACTTGAATTCCATCGATAATCACTTGACTCTACGAAATTTCCCCGGCACGATGTTTCAGAAATTTCCATTTTCCTGTAGGTTTTGCAAGAGTTCCGCTGAGAATGCTCTGCTCCGCGTCCTGCCGATCCTTACTAAAAGATTTGCAATGCAATCCATGTCCTTATGAATGAGAATCCAGGCTAACATTGAGTGTTCCAGGTGTGTAGCCGATTGATTTTATCGATCGATCACTAATAGGCGTATTGTGACGTTTGTTTACATTCTAAAATGTAGCTTACTTGCGTTTCTTTTTGTGTATGTGCCAAATCCCGGAAAATATTTATTGATTTTTTTTTTTCACTCTAATTGTCTCTTCCTATCCTTTCCTCTCATAGTTCTATTCAACTAGTCACTTCTTTCTTATCCTCTGATCTCGCAATACTTTTCCAACCGGAGATATTTTTCCAGAGATTTTTCCTCATTTCCTTTTTTACTACAGTGTTTTGTAATTTTTTCTAGATTGGTCGTTTATTTGGTGAGGATTAGCCCCGTGATGTATTCGTTGTGGATTTAAATTTAATTTTGGCAAATAAAATAGTTATAGGTAGCGGTCTGTAATGACCGGAGAGACCGCCAAGACGCCGCCAGTGAAAGCAGATGCGACAACTGCTCAAATAGATGAGAAGGCGAAGTTCGCGGTGCCAAACTGGGCCAGTAGGCCGCCTGCCGGGTCCCATTTGGACGTGTGCAAAGGGGAACAGCTGATCCAGGTTTGGTTCTTGGTGTTGGTTAATGTTTTGCTTTTTGTTTTCGCTCTTTTCTCGTTTACCTCTTAAAATTCCTTTCTTGGTTTATGCAAATATTCATGTTCAGAAGCTGATGATTGACGAGAAACCAGCCTACTACTTTGGCAGAAATCCAAAACAAGTCGATTTTGCCGTTGAGCATGCGTCTTGTTCCCGAGTGCATGCTTTGTTATTGTATCATGGCGTGTTGAAGCGATTTGCCTTAGTGGACATGGAAAGCAGTAAGTTATTCACTACTAGGCAAAGAAGTGGGATTTTGCCAGTAAATCGGTGTATTTAGGCCATGGAACGTTCCTGGGAGCCGTGAGGTTAGAGCCGTTGAAGGTCGTATTTGTTGATATTGGAGTACCGTTTCATTTCGGAGCGTCTACGAGAAGGTTGGTTTTTGAGAAGTTTTCCTTTTTGGCGTTCTTTGGTGCACATCAAATGGTTTATTAGTGGCTGCGCTGTATCGTGGAGAGAAGTGGGCGGAGCTGCTGATGTGCGATTGGTGCATTCGAAATAACTCCTCGCCGCTTACTGTCAACTCGCTCTCTATTCACATTTGAATTTGCCACTACAGAGCATGATTGTTCACTATCGGAGGACAAGTTGACATTAAATGATAGCGAGGGGTGTAGAGCAGCGGCACCACCTCGTTTCCGCTCACGATAGAGCAGAATTTCTAGCGCTCAACTATTCTAAATGAACCTTATTCTATAGCTCATTTCTGCATTTAATAAGGGTAATTTTCTATAGTGTTTGTGCAACTTGCTTCATTTACAGTAACATTTACGGTCTTAGTTGGTTTTAACTTTTTGTTCATTCTTACTTTGCCGATTCAATTCTATGTTTGACATACTTGTATCAAATGAGTTAGTGACAGCTGCTTATTAAGTGCTGTCAATGATTTTTAGATTCTCCAAATATTTTAATGTGACCTGGTTCTAAGCCATTCAAAGAAGGCTATGAGCCGTGTGAAGACCACTGGTTCTTATGGGCAGTTTTTTTCTCTGATTCATACCGTCTGACCTATATATTTAATATGTACCTTAGTCCCCATCTATAGCCTTGTCAAGACCTCAACTGAGCGAGTCATTTAATCATGGAACTGCGCTTCGGAGTTCCTGACTTCACCACTTATTGCATTTGAGGCCAATTTGTTTTCACAATCAGTTTACAAGTCATATTGGCTCGACAAGTAAAGATGATATGATTTTGATTGATATCTTGAGTAAGATAAGGTGAAGACTATAATCTTTGCCGATTTCTAGTTACTGGTTCGGTAATCCTTTGCTTTTGCTGCGATACCGTCATGGGAATTTCTCGCCTCTATTTCGCCATTTTCGAACTTTTTTACTCGTTGGTAAATGTGCCGCTGTGTTCATCTGCATCTCCAACTATATTACCTTGCTTTCGTTAGATTCCAAGCAAGAAATACCCTGTCAGCAGAAAACAACAAATATCCGTTACCTTTTACGTTAACTTACCACATGAGTGGATGAGTTGCCTACATCTTTGATCGAAGGGAGCGAAATTTCCATAAAATTTCTCGAAAACTCTGGATAATCTGTTGATGTTCATGAAAAATGTTGAAAAAAAATACATGTCATGATTATGCTTGTTAAAAACCTAGAATAAGTAATTTAGCACTGCGCAGTCTGTTTTCGTGCTTATTTCTCTAGGAAAGGTTGGAGTTGTAGCAATTAGCCGATGTGTGTCAACATGTGCTGTTCAGGTACACTCTGCGGTTGAAACTCGTCCAATCGAAAGAAACAGAAGACGAAGAGAAAGGGGAAAAGATGCCTAGTGAGCAGGAGTTGGAGGTTTGTTTATATTTTTAAAGCTTTAATTCTCAATGTGGAAGTAGTTTGTATAGTATTCATGGGAAGTTTCCTTGCTTGGTTGAAGTGTGCTGGCTGCATTGCATATCTATCTCAAATAATCAAAAATTAGAAGAAAAAGTGGATGCTTGGAATCATGCGCACATTGTGACATTGAAACCAACGAAGCGGCAGCTTATGCCCTTGGGACGTCTTTTTGCCAGCACGACAACTATCTGTTGGTGATTCTGTTGGTGCTGTGATTCACTATTTGCATATGCGCTTGAATATGAAGAAGAGTCAATCCGAACACTTCTGGCTTTCCAAGCTCTTCTAAGATCTGTAAGTGGCGTTTCGCTGGATTGAAGGGGTGTAAGGTGGATGTGGCAATGTGCAATTGCCACACCTTCCCTATCCAGGAAATTTTGATCCTAGTTTTTTCAATGGTAGTGGTTCCCCCCACCCTATCTCACTCACTAAGCGGAAGTCTTTCTTCATGTCACTTCAAGAATTTCCTGAATAAGCATCACTGGGTGTTGTTGTTGGCAAAGAAGGCAATGAAGGCATGATGTCATATTATGTCAGAGACTTAGCGGGACAACATCTGTTATTGGTGGATGTATTATGGCGGAGCTGAATAGTTCTTTGTTTGTGGAAGATTTGCTGCGCGTGCAGATGTAGCAGATGGGTTGGCTGTAGAGATGGGGGATTCCATGACTTTTGCATATTTTTCAAGGTTCTATTGCCATCCTTGAACCTCCCAATTATAACCATCAAAGGACCCGTTTCCCAACTGCTGCCGCCCTCAGCAAACTACATATTACTGTGATTTTTTTTTATTTATCCATTTATTTACGCATGGGGAGGTGGACCTTTTGCACAGCAGTAGTTAGGGGCGTGGTTGCAGCTCGAACGTCATGATTGGGTAATTTCTGCCAACTCATCGTTACTGGGGGAAGGGGGGGGGGGGCTTGTGCGCTTCGGGAGACGCGGCGAAGGTCCAGGATTTCAGTACCGCACATTCTGGAGAAATTTTTTTAAAGACACCACACATAGGAAATGATTAATATAGGTAGGGAAATAGATTTCTAAATATATTCTTGGAGCATTTGGATCAAATTCCTTTAAGTGATAAATCTTCCAATGAGTGCAACGTCAACTACTAGATTATCAACATTTTGTAAATTAGTTAATGGGAAGGCACTGTGGAATTCTGGAAAAGTAGTTTTTTTTTGGCGTTTCTATCAATTTATAGATTCATTTCTAGAATGTCACCGAGTACAACACGGCGTTGAATCGGCGAATTCCCCAGCTGCCAATATCTGCAGAAGAAGCGCGACGCAAAAAGAGGCCACGAGGCAATGTCGCGTTCATTGAACAGGAGGAGATTATTAATCCAGGTTTGTAGTGATTTGTTCTTCATTTCGTAACTACGTTATATGGGTGACACTGGTTGTTCTTGCTCTTTCGCTATATTTGCTCTTTTCTGGATTCTATTCCTGCTAGTATTTGCGATGAAATATTAAACTCTCGCGAAAATTACTTTTTTGTACTCCCACTCGGTTAAATGGGTTACAACGAAGATTTACTTGTTTCGTAGAGTTTATGCGATTTATCTCACCACGACCCTTTAAAAACACTGCATCTTGGATCTGAATGAATGATAGTGTCAAACTGTTTAGAAGACGTCGATCCAAGTATTGGGCGGTTTCGAAACCTCGTCGCAACGGCCATCATCTCTAATAATCCGAACAAGAGGACGGCACCTGCAACCAAAGGGCAGGAGCCACCGCGAAAGGTTGGTTGATAGAGAAATCCCGATATTCCCTGAAGAATCCAAGTTTTTCCTATTTTATTGACTGACTGACGTGGAATTTCTTTCATTTTTGCATGACGAAAATTCCTCACGTCTGTTTTCTCTATTTTTTCTATACTTTTGAGCTGCACATTCCGATTAGATCATGCTAAATTCGCTAGCTTTATGGTCGTTCCTCGAAAAATTTCCTCGATTTCGTTGTTTTTTTATGGTTCTGGGCTAATTTATTCGGTTTGTAAAAATTAGTTCATTTATTCGAATTGCTTTTATCTCTGAATATCATCATCATATGTTTCCAGATCGTTCGACCATTCCGTGATGTGTCATTGACGTCACCAATGTGTTCCACACTAGGTGGAATGGCTTTGAATGCTGCCCCTGATCTGGAATTGTACAGTAAAACATTGCCTGAACCAGGACAGCACAATTGTAAGTTGTCCAGTAATATCCTTGCTTTCTTTACTGTTTTATTTGAAAGTGCGAGAACTAGTCCCCAGGCTGTCCCTGCACTGTTTTATTCACCGTTTTGCGGTTGAAATCGGAATTGTATCGACGATTTTTAAACTATTACTTTTTCAAAAATGGTGCCGCTATTTTCAATTCTGTTTTTTTTAAATTTAGTTTTTCGATTTTTTTAAACTATTTATGTTTATTTTTATATTTACAAATTATTATGTTTCAGTGCATCCACACGTCGTTTCGATGGACAGCGATGAGCCGCATAAGAAGAAATACGCGAAAGAGTCGTGGCCTGGCAGAAAGCCGACGTCCGGAGTTTTGTAGAATAGTACGGTATTACTGGTATACGGTAGCGAATATGTGTACTGTAGCTATTTTAAACCTCTTCATATAATCTCATATTGTTTTATAACCCTACAGCTCATTACCAGGTTTTTTCTTAATTTTCTTCGTCTGTTTTTGTCAAACATTGTAGGAAATTGGTGATGACGTCATTCATTTATCGATCGACATGTTAGCTCCGGACAGATATCGATCAATACACTGCATACTTGTTATTTGTTACTGTTTACTGTTTGTCGATTCTTCTTTTTTTTGTGTAAGCACTGCGGCCTTTTCATCGCGATGTTGCTCTTTCATGTTATTACTTGTCAGGATCTGTTTGTTTTGGCGACGTCATCCAAAAATCAATCAATACATGTACTTATTATATGGATCAATAAATTTTTAATAATATATTTGTTCTGTAGTCGATGTCGTTGCGGTGTTGCCTGTGGTGCTATACATGTTGTGACGAGCGTGTGAGGAGTTTATTGATTTATTGATTGGTTTTGTTGAATGTTAGCTAGCGGAAGATGGATGAGGAGGAGGAGTCCAACGAAATGACCCCGGACGAAGCGCTACAGTTCCTTAAAGGTAGGGTCGTGATTGGGTAGGTGAATGTGGGTTGGAGCGTGTTTTATATTGGTTATATGCGAGTTGGACGAGTTGTCCAAGTAGTTTTCTGCTTCTTCGTGCTCTCTTCCCTTTGAGTGCTCTCTAGCAACCTTTTTTTCGGATTTTGCCCACAGCCGCCATGTTTTCGCATCCATAAGTGTGGGAACCACTGTGAAACTCGATGGACGAGTTATACCCGCTAGAAAGATCCACGGACGAGTTGTCCTATATTTCTTCATTTGGACGAGTTTCCGGGGTTCCTGTTCTCGCTAGTCATAAATGTCAGTGCAGCAATAATCTTCAAAGCGGCTGGGCCAGAGTAGAATCGCTGGATCTTTTCCAACCGCCATGCATTCTGTACGCTAAACGCTGGTGGGCGTTGCCTTGCTACAACTATAATTTGTTTTCGTAGACCAACTTGAAATGCTAGTTAAAACAGAGGCATTCGATAGTTTTCACGTTCTTGCTTCACTTCTGAGTTCTTCGAAGTTTTCCCGCTGCTTTCTGACAATTTTTGGTTAATTTATGGTAGAGAGTTACCAAAATAGGTGAAACCACTAGCTACAAGGCCGCTAGATTTCCGTTTCCATTAAATTCGCAGCAGGATCCTGGTCGTTTCAGCGCCGGAAGCAATTATGGAACCGGGTGTTGTCGAAGCGCTACGCGTTTACCTGGAGGAAGGTAGTGGCTGCACCGAAACTGCAATTGAAGCGGTAGTCACTGGATACAGGGCTTATGCTCAGGTTTGGACGAGCTGACCTATGATTTTGATGCGGCGATGTCGATTGTGGATGTTTTAGTCTGTGAACATAATGTCCGACTGGCTGACCACCCTGGGTGACGTGCCACCGGAGGAACCTGTGCCAGTTGTCCAACCTAAAAAGACCAAGAGGGGACGGCGAGGAGCGAAACAGGCCGCGGCGAAGAAGGCCGAGGAAGAGAAGAAGGCAAAGGAGGAGGAGAAGGCAAAGGAGACGGAGACACCGAAGAGTCCGACGAAGAAACACGAGGCGGAGAAGAAGCTGGAGCCGTTTTATGGTAGAATGGGTGAGTTGTCGTGAATTTTTCAAGGATAGCTCCTTAGAATGCAGTGCTTGATAAAAAGAATGGTCCTCATGACTGATCAGCTTATTTCGTGTGCGATGTATCATGGGGCAAATGGAGCGGTGCCACACTTGTACGATTGGTGCACTCAAAAACCTTCCTCTGTTCTTTAGCGTCGAATCGTCTTCTCTTCACGTACAATTCTGTGCACATATGGTGCAACATACACAGGTGGGAAGAGATTTTTGATTCCACCAATCGCACAGCAGTGGCTCCGCCCCTTTCCCTTCACCATCCATCGCACCCATTTTTCAAGCTTAAATTTTAGAAGTGTAAAAAGAGGTGTTTATATTTGTATTTGGTTCGGTCTACTTCAAGTATATCAGTTCTTTCCACTTTGTTAAAGTTTTTTTTAAAATTTCAGTTTTAGAACTTTGAAGTTTCCTCCATTTTGGTGACATCATTTTATTCCGTTATTTTTTTTAATTTTTAGAAGCTGTTAAAAGTGTGGAGAACACGCTAGCAACGCTAATTGCAAAACATTTCTCGCCAGACATCGCTGATACGATTTTTGAAGACGGTGGTGTTATTGAATGGTTACCGGAGCTGATCAACCACAGGTGGGCGTGACTTATCCTTTAACGGCGCATCTTCCAAATTTCGAAAGTAGGTTGTTTAGGGAAGTTTTCCAAGTTATCCTTAATCTGCTGATTTTCCCTAGCACTCATTCTTGTAGCTGTTTTGCTTCCAGACGATGGCGAACCTTGCTCTATGAACTTATGGATCAATTTCCAAACTGCCTCATGCTGAACTTCGCCGTTAAACTCATCTCTGATGCTGGTTTCCAGACTGAAATTAGTACAGTAAGCTCAGCAGCGCAACAGGTGAGATACCATTAAAATGGGAGAGACGTTTGATTCTTCATTATAGATCTGTTGATTTTTTGTGTAGTCGCTTCCTTTTTTTAGCTGGATATATTTTCTCGAGTGCTGTTGACATCAATCGATACCGTATTGGTAGAACATCGTAAAGGATGCCTAACAGCAGCCTACGAGAAAGCTTTTGGAGAGTTGGTGAGTGTTTGATTTTTGATCTCTAGGTTATTCGACTTAGGTCAAAAAAACTTAGGCAAATTTTATTGGGGCGCGGCCTACTTCCTCTGCCTATCTTTTTCTCTCACTCTGTCCGTCTGTCTGTCTCTCTGTTTGTCTGTCTGTCTGTCTCTGTCCCTGTCACTCTCTCCCTTTCCTCTCCGTCATCTCCTTATCGTTAGTTCGCTGTGCTTTTAAATAACAAGATTACCGGTGTCTATGAGTGCAGCCGCGTTATGCAACAATACAGTGCGTTTCATAATTATAGGGACACCCGATTTTTCGCTGTAGCGAGCTTCACCGTGAACCAATCGATCTGATTTTTTCTTTATTCAATTCAGGATGTGAAATAACCTCTAGAGACATATTTTCTGTTAACATCATCAATATATAAGATTTTTGTAGAGAAAGATAGAGAAACCAGTGTTTCAAAATTATAGGGACACTTGGACTTGACGAAACGATTTACCCAGAAAACGGAATCTGTCAGCGCATTTGTTAACAGTGGGTTATTCCCTATCCATTGCTAATCCGAACCTTCGGTTCTTCAAACTGGTGTAGGTGCTCCAGATGAGGTTTGGCCCAACATCGATTTTAGTATCTTGAACTGTGCTTTAAAGTTTTTTAGCATAAAAGTTCTAGACGCATTAAGCATGGAACCATCTAGAATTCGTCGTAGAGCATTTTCCGCTAGAAATGAGTTTTATAAGCGCTTTTCAAGTACAAGGCGTCGAGTTTGTGGCACCTTTATCGTGCTGTGGTGCCTTGACCCACGGGGATAACTGCACTTTCTTGAACCAAAGCAAACTTTTGTCAACGATAACCACTCAGATGTGATGTAGAATGATCACACAGGATTTGATGAGTGCCTCTATGTTGAATTCTATTTGATACGAAGGCGATGAACAACCTACGCCGTGCACGATATGACATGCTCGAACAAGCCATTTTGCCTCCCAAGTACCGTCTTGGAAAACTAATTTATTTCTCCAGAAATATTATCTGATCTTATGAATAAGAGAGAATTTGATCAATTCATACAGAAAAGAGGCCTTATTGAAGAATTAAGGCCACAATTATGTTTCCTTTTTATGATGGGATTTAGGAAGCGACTGTGTGCAGTGTCGATTGGATCTTGTGCATGTCGTAGGCTGTTCATCGCCTTTGTATTAACTAGAATTCAACATAGAGGCATTCATCAAATCCTGTGTGATCATTCTACATCACACCTGAGTAGTTATCGTTGACAAAAGTTTGCTTTGGTTCAAGAAAGTGCAGTTATCCCCGTGGGTCAAGGCGCGACAGCACGGTAAAGCTGCCACAAACTCGAGGCCTTGTACCTGAAAAGCGCTTATAAAACTCATTTCTAGCGGAAAATGGTTCTAAGACAAATTCTAGATGGTTCCATGCTTGATACGTCTAGAACTTTTATGCTAAAAAAACTTTAAAGCACAGTTCAAGATACTAAAATCGATGTTGGGCCAAACCACATCTGGAGCACCTACACCAGTTTGAAGAACCGAAGGTTCGGATTAGCAATGGATAGGGAACAACCCACTGGTAATAACTGCACTGACAGATTCCGTTTTTTAGGTAAATCGTTTCATCAAGTCCAAGTGTCCCTATAATTTTGAAACACTGGTTTTTCTATCTTTCTTTATAAAAATCTTATTTGTTGATGATGTCAATGGAAAATATGCCTCTAGAGGTTATTTCACATCCTGAATTGAATAAAGGAAAAATCAGATCGATTGGTTCACGGTGAAGCTCGCTACAGCGAAAAATCGGGTGTCCCTATAATTATGAAACGCACTGTATCTCTAGCCGCTCTACCCCCCCCCCCCTTTATGGCACTTTGTTTAATAGATCTGATAGGTATGGTTCCAGGCTCGAGTTGTCTGTCAAGCAGAGCATACGTATGTCTACACTATTGCATTGTTGAAGGTATGGCATAAAATTTCTCTTTTCAATCGATATATTGATTGTTTTACCTAACTCGTTGCTCTATTTTCCTTTCCAGGCAGTCGGCTCGTCTCAGGGTGGCCGAATACTGGCGGCATGTGAGCAAATGGCTGACTCCCTCAGAGCTGAAATGGAAGGCCGTGAGCACGAAACAACCGCGCTAAGGACGGCCCTGGCGCAAACAGCTGATGATCAGGTGGGTTTAGAGATGGTGAGGTGAGTTAACTTGTAAGATCTGAAGCCACTTGATGTTGTAGGTGGCGTCACATTTTACGCAAGCATTGCTGAACATGGTTAGTCGTGGTGAACTAAATCCTGCTGATGTTACGATTATTTATGATGTAAGTCTTTTTGTTGTTTGGGAGCGTTGTCATTCTCCTTTTTTTCGTTCTTTTTTCCATTGACGCTGTTTTTCACAGCTTTCATGCCCAACTATACGTTTTTTTACAAAAAGATAACTTGGGCGTAAATTATCAAACATTACCCGCAATTCGTTGACTTTCTTTTACCAATTTCAGCAGTATATTCTTCCCCTACCTCCACCGATATCGATTATTCGAGATCCCATATTCATCGAATTGCTGCTGGACTCATTATTTCACTTTCAGGGACCTAAGGTTAGCTGAAATTTATTAATTTGTGGGTCCCTGAGCGAAATGCTAAGATTACGGTAACCTATGTGTTTCCAGACTATTCCTGAGCATCGTTTCAAGTACATCTTCCTACTGGCATGTGCAGCATCGGTGTCCGAGACGAGAAGTAGCAATGGAAGGCGGACGGTAAGTGAAAGCGTAGGTGGTTAGAGGTGTTGGGTATGCAGAGGAGTGCAGAATTTTGTCTGCGTCTCTAACCAATTCATTAAATAGACCTTCAAAAGTGTTTTTTTTCACATTAGACCTTTAAAGAGTGTGTTTTTTCACAAAAATACTAGTGGTTGCTAAGATGAAGGTGGCAAAATTCAATTAGAAAATTGAGATAAACATTAAAGTAGTAAAAATAATTGAATGTCATTTGTTGTAGTTGTGCTGGGATGACGTATTTGTTAAAATACCTACCTTATTTTTTAGCAATCACGATTGGAGCTCGATAACTGTCGTCAATGCCTCGATGATGCTGTGAGTCTGTTAGAAGGCATGGATGATCTGTTGGCCGAACTCAACGAGCTGCTCCACGCCATAAAGGTGCCTGTAGTAGCTGCTGGAGTGCTGTATTATGTGCAAACACTGCTACTTTCGGAGGAGAAGACTGGTGAGTATTGATTTATGTGCGATCTATGGAACGGTATTTGAAATTGTTTGTCACTATGTGCACTTTTGACTTTTTAGATTCAAAAAAAATTGAAAAGACGCTACACTGTGACTGGACAGTGCATATTCTTGTAGGGTTGTGTAACAGTTATTTGTCTACTCATTTGTTTACTTATTTATTTGTTTGTTCAATCAATTAATTGATGCGGAATCGAACCTATAACAGCAGCCAGTTTTCTGGAGATTGCGCTAATCATTGACATTTTTTTGACTTACTGGAGGTAGCTGAAAATTCCGATGTTTGCCTGAGATTTACTGTTTCATGGATTTTATTTTAAGGAATACAGGAAAGTGCTCGCAGTCGTGATAGAACAACAAATTATAGGTCCTAATCCGTGTGCAAGGAGCGGGACCTCGACGCGGCGTGGCACTTGGGTTGTCTGTTGCTGGCAGAAGCAGAGAAACGAGAGCCACATGCAGGACCCCTGTGTCTCTGCTCAAGAGAGCCGCGCCGCGGCCCCACCCCTTGCACACGGCCGCTTGCAGTCCCCTGTAGAATAGTACTCTTGGGAAAAATGGGGTTGCGTTATTAGATATGATTATTCGTGATGAACATATCAAACATTCCTCCTCCTCCCCCCCCCCTCCTCCCACCCTCTCCTCAGGCAGTTCCCACGAAAAACGTTTTTTAGGTGTTGTGGATGCATTTTTCAGTTCCTTTCAGGAATTGTGAGAGCAGTGGTGTAGCGATTGCATGAAAATTGTGTGATTGCATGAGAATTGTGTATTTTCATCATAAGTAATAATATAAGTATATTTTCTATTTTCATTAGAAGTATTAGGGTGGTAAGAAAGTCTTCACCCGTTTGACATTTTTTTCTGCTTTGCTTTGTTATTCCTCGTACAACAGAATTTACTCAACCGTATAATCAACATTGTTGGTCACTACAGTGCCCCACCTGATGGGCAGTTCAGCGGTCTCATTCTCATAGAACTGGGGCGACTGTGAGTCAAGGAAATCGCTGACCACCATCCCAACATCCAAAAATATAATACAGGATCGGCCAAAAATACGGTAACAAAGAAAAGGCAATCACAAATAGGTTTTAAAGCAATTTGGAACACTGCCGTATGATTTATGTTCACCGACTGCCAGCGAATACAAGCGAACACAAGACAAGAGAGCAATCAGAAATATTCTGTATCTGCTAGGACTCTCTGAGAAATCCAGTGAAGACGTCGGCGACGCTGCGCGAGTGGTTGAGCCAAAATTGATCCCGCTATTTTTGAAGTTCCTTGCTAAAGATTCCCAATTTCTAAGGTGTTTTGAGCACGTCTATGTCTCTGGTACCGCGAAAATCTACTAATAAATTTCACTGGTCTTTGGGCAGTTGAGGGGCCAATCGACAAAACCAGTTGGTCCTAAAATTTATTGTTTCCCCGGTCATGATCCAGATGAAACCTAATTTTTGGAGAGTTGTCCTGGTAAAAGGCCCGGAAACGATTTTCCAACTAAGCATGCCTAAAAATCAGAGCATGCCCCTTTGGAAGCACATTTGTTGTTACTGTATTTTTGGCCCACCCTGTAATATAATAATATTGATTGTATTGAGGATTGTCTTACCCTCAGGTGATCCACCAGGAGCAGCGCTGTGCCTCCTGGATCATATTTCAACTCTACATCCAAATCTACATGCTAAGGCATTTGATATTTGCTGCCAGCTCTACGAGAAGATCGCGGGAGAAAATGAAGCGGCTGAGGTTCGCAATCTTCGTTCGCCCATTTATTTATTTTATTTATTTGTCTATTTATTTATTCCTTATCTTAGGTGATTATGGAGCGGCAACGACTGGTTGTTGACCGCTTGGTACACCTTCTGTCAGTCGGCGGAGCAATTCCTGTGCTGGAAAAAGTTTGGGAAATGTTCCGTGATGGGCAAATTGACGCTTCTCTAGTGCGGTATTTTGCCATGGAGGTGAGGTGTCCATTCCTCGAGCCTTGTCGTCTGTTTCCTACTTTTCTGCAATTTTAAACATTTCGTGAGTTTCCTTCCAGGTGCTCGAAATCATTGCACCACCATTTTCTGATGATCTCATAGCATTGTTCTTGCCTTTGGTTAGCGATGAGGAGATTTTTGATAAGGCTGCTCAGGTGAGCATACTTTCCTAGTTCTTTGGTTCAATTTTGTCACTGTTTCCTTATTGGTTTTGAAGGTTTGATTAGAGCGTGCAATTTTCCAATTATTCTGCCACTTCTTGTCGATTTCATGGAGTATGATTAGAGCACGTTATTTTTTTTCACGTTCTAGGAGCGTTTCCCTGCCGCTGGTGAATTTATCGAACACTGCCGGCAACTAGAGCCGTCCACATCGGCGGTTGCATAACTTCTGGCCTACGGCAAGCAGATCCTGGCTTGCTTTTTGTTGTTGTTTTCAAACAGATCTCAGGTTTTTTTATGTTTTATATGTAAATATGTGCCTAGCACAATTTCAACTGTTTTTTTTTACATTTTTATACGTGTTTATATCACTAGAAGTAGTTCTGAGATGTGAAGTTTTTTCCTTGTGATTTTGTGTAAATTGTTATTTATTGATTCTCAAAAAATTATAGCATCAGTAACCAAATCTTTACTTTGTTCACTAACTTCCATTACATATCTTCTGAATTCGACTAATAAAGGATGAGCAACATGCATTTCTATGTAGACAGGATCACCTAAATATTTTTATGTCGGACAGAACATGAGTCCTCTTTCTGTCATCAACTACTGGTCCAGCCCATACCTTACAGGATTTTATTCCCGACCACTTTCGACCATTCCTGGGCCCATCTATTTTTCTTAAAGAAAGTCGAGTGAAAACATAGGCACCGCCCCTTTCTGTTATGTGGCGTTTTTTTTTTCAACATAAATTTTCTGTTTCATCTATACTCGATAGTTATTAGCAGGGGTGGGTTGGGCGGTGGTTACAACCAGAGTTCAGCACAAGCTTAGCTCGAGCAGAAAAAACTGCGAAGTCCCCTTTGACCTAGCCAAGAATCTACGAAGCCCCCGTTGTGAACAATTTAAAACTACTTCGTGGGAAGGTTATGGATTTCTTGTTTTCAATGCACATCGACATGTCCACACGAGTTAACAAGTGTTAACAAGTACACTGGCGGTGGAGCACGTTAACAAGTTGGCACCGTCATATAATTTTTGAATTTCTAGCTAAAATTTGAGAAGGGATGGAGATTTTGGAGGCTTCTGCCATTAGTTTGATAGAACAATACTTGATTAAGTCGAACAAACGTCTGAACACAGACGGGCACTGATGAACCCTGCTTCGTACCCAAAAGAAAGTTTCTCAAGACACCGGACCCTGAGACACACAAGAGAACGACCTCCAGTCTTCACGGTCCGCGTCCTCCATCGTCATTTGACAAAGACGTTGGAGAGGAAAATAATGGAAGCCAAGGAAATAAGAAGGCATAGCCAGAAATCAACACCAAAGATGAGTTAAGGGAGATACGGCGTCTGATTACGTTATCCAAACCCTTGACATTCTTTCCGCTCTCTGACCCAACTCTCCTCTCCTCTTTCTGTCATCAACTACTGGTCCAGCCCATACCTTACAGGATTTTATTCCCGACCACTTTCGACCATTCCTGGGCCCATCTATTTTTCTTAAAGAAAGTCGAGTGAAAACATAGGCACCGCCCCTTTCTGTTATGTGGCGTTTTTTTTTTCAACATAAATTTTCTGTTTCATCTATACTCGATAGTTATTAGCAGGGGTGGGTTGGGCGGTGGTTACAACCAGAGTTCGGCACAAGCTTAGCTCGAGCAGAAAAAACTGCGAAGTCCCCTTTGACCTAGCCAAGAATCTACGAAGCCCCCGTTGTGAACAATTTAAAACAACTTCGTGGGAAGGTTATGGATTTCTTGTTTTCAATGCACATCGACATGTCCACACGAGTTAACAAGTGTTAACAAGTACACTGGCGGTGGAGCACGTTAACAAGTTGGCACCGTCATATAATTTTTGAATTTCTAGCTAAAATTTGAGAAGGGATGGAGATTTTGGAGGCTTCTGCCATTAGTTTGATAGAACAATACTTGATTAAGTCGAACAAACGTCTGAACACAGACGGGCACTGATGAACCCTGCTTCGTACCCAAAAGAAAGTTTCTCAAGACACCGGACCCTGAGACACACAAGAGAACGACCTCCAGTCTTCACGGTCCGCGTCCTCCATCGTCATTTGACAAAGACGTTGGAGAGGAAAATAATGGAAGCCAAGGAAATAAGAAGGCATAGCCAGAAATCAACACCAAAGATGAGTTAAGGGAGATACTGCGTCTGATTACGTTATCCAAACCCTTGACATTCTTTCCGCTCTCTGACCCAACTCTCCTCTCCTCTTTCTGTCATCAACTACTGGTCCAGCCCATACCTTACAGGATTTTATTCCCGACCACTTTCGACCATTCCTGGGCCCATCTATTTTTCTTAAAGAAAGTCGAGTGAAAACATAGGCACCGCCCCTTTCTGTTATGTGGCGTTTTTTTTTTCAACATAAATTTTCTGTTTCATCTATACTCGATAGTTATTAGCAGGGGTGGGTTGGGCGGTGGTTACAACCAGAGTTCGGCACAAGCTTAGCTCGAGCAGAAAAAACTGCGAAGTCCCCTTTGACCTAGCCAAGAATCTACGAAGCCCCCGTTGTGAACAATTTAAAACAACTTCGTGGGAAGGTTATGGATTTCTTGTTTTCAATGCACATCGACATGTCCACACGAGTTAACAAGTGTTAACAAGTACACTGGCGGTGGAGCACGTTAACAAGTTGGCACCGTCATATAATTTTTGAATTTCTAGCTAAAATTTGAGAAGGGATGGAGATTTTGGAGGCTTCTGCCATTAGTTTGATAGAACAATACTTGATTAAGTCGAACAAACGTCTGAACACAGACGGGCACTGATGAACCCTGCTTCGTACCCAAAAGAAAGTTTCTCAAGACACCGGACCCTGAGACACACAAGAGAACGACCTCCAGTCTTCACGGTCCGCGTCCTCCATCGTCATTTGACAAAGACGTTGGAGAGGAAAATAATGGAAGCCAAGGAAATAAGAAGGCATAGCCAGAAATCAACACCAAAGATGAGTTAAGGGAGATACTGCGTCTGATTACGTTATCCAAACCCTTGACATTCTTTCCGCTCTCTGACCCAACTCTCCTCTCCTCTTTCTGTCACCAACAACCAGGGGGTAAGGTCCTTCTTTGTCATAAGTACCGTCTCATGTCAATAAGATCATGTTATATAGATTAGCATCTCTGTGTCGGTTGTCAGCGTCACAATTGTCGTCTTGCCACACGGTAGATTTGCTTATCTGAATATTGTAAAGCAATTGATGACGTTGTAATATTTCTTGGTGTTAAGCTCTGACGAAGGCGTTAATCGCCGAAAGCTTGCCGGAAATAAACGCATCTACTAAGAGCCTGAAACAAATCCAAATAGGAACAATACTTCCTGAATACAACAGTGCGAATAAAATTGGAAATAATTGATTTTGGAAGAAGTTATCTGAAGAAATTGTGTCCAAGTGGTGTTGAAGACCGTTTTTAGCTATTTTTTCTGCTGTAACTGAATAAACGAGGCAACTTTATTATTCATTGGAACGAGCAGCCTCTCCTCTAGCTACCCGCGCAATACAATTGGAAATATTTGATTTTAGGGAAAGTTGTTTCAAAAAAATTTTCCGGACCGGTGCTGAACCCTGAAGTTAGGATGAATCAGAGAATCCCTGAACAATATCTCCTTTCAAAATCAAATAACTCAGATTTCCTCCGGCAGTTGGCGGTAGAGTCGTACTCGTAATCTCACCACAAGGTTTGAACGGGATCCACTCAGTATCAACGGTGCTGTTGGTACTGCGAGGTACTTTTTTACCTGTAACTCCTATCAAAATCAATTGAATGCAATTCTTTTTTGGATTTCTATAGGGCATTGCAGTTGCAGCTATATGCCCATTTCCAGCCGGATCCGTGCAGAACCTGTCCTTTTATGAGCGCTGACAGCAGTGCTCTTGGCAGAATTTTTGCATGATAACCCCACAAACTTTTGCCAAAATCAATTTATTGCAATTTCCTACGACAATGAGAGTAGGAGTAGTATTCGTAATCTTACTGTGAAATTTGAGCAGGATCCGTTCAGTACCAACGATGCAGTGGGTACTGCTGGGTACTT
Source organism: Ancylostoma caninum (assembly GCA_037903475.1). NCBI lineage: Eukaryota > Metazoa > Nematoda > Chromadorea > Rhabditida > Ancylostomatidae > Ancylostoma > Ancylostoma caninum. Next base: position 2,389 of record JBAJFG010000294.1, on the reverse strand, counting down.
TTTTAAGTGTAACTTCTAAAACAAATATTAATTTAACTCTTATTTCAGTCAGAATTGATAGAACTAAAGGAAAATTCTTAAGTTCAATCTCCCTTCTTTGCTCTTATTTCCAAAGAAGTGGATGGTCATTCAACCAAGGTCCAAGTACCAGGTGCGAAGTCCCTTTTGCTCACCTCATCGCTTACGAAGCCCCGCTTGCCTTGAGTCAAGTTTTTGCCGAAGTCTGGTTACAACTTTCGAACCGGAGTGGTGGATACCAAGTTTTCTAAGGACCGCATAACGGAGTGGCCAAAAATGACCGGGTAACGGATGCCGTAAAGGGATAACGGCTGAGGGTTTATGGTATAGGACGCCACCCATCTAAACAACCCGGGAAAACAGATTGAATAACCTCTCCCTACTCCAAAAATCTGAACCACTGATTAAACTTGGCGAAAATGCGTTGGAATAAAAAATAATATAGCACGTGTTTTTTTTAAATGACGACTGTCTTCCGTGGAGAAAATTCGAGTTGAATCATCTCAGCCATTTGTTGATTGAGTTTCATCATTTGTGCAGGATTAACATTCTTGGGATTGAAGTCACCATTCTTACCCGAAACAGTCCCTTCATCTATCCTATCTTTTTCACCATATCAGCAAACCTCTTGTATTGAATAAACAGGTCCCAAACCTCAGCCTGAGTACCTGATCGTCGTACCACTCAAATGACACGACCTGGTTCTTTCGTAAACAACTCGGAAGCTTTTGGATGATCAAGCTCATTATCACTCGTTGAATCCATTTTGGCCATGAGCTTCTTCAAGCGACCCATAGACTCTTTTCGTTGCCCTTTGTCACGAATTCTGGTCCAATTGCAGGAGTCGTGCTCATTATTTGACTGAAAGGTCCCATCTTCATAATGTTGTGGAACTGTTTATACATGTGCGACGTGTGAAAAGGCCATGCTTCAGTCTACTGACGAATTCTTCGTTGTTCTTGATACCAATATCGTTTACCATATCTAGCAATCCGGCTGTATCACCCATACCAAACAGTGTACAAATGCCTTCGGCTTGAATAACTCGAAATCATCAATGTGTTCTCCAGTACCGACGAATATCACCGGAGATTTTGTGACAGCAACAGCAGACAATGCTCCACAACCTTTCGCGTGAGAATCGAGTTTAGTAATGATAACTGAAGCGACACAGAAGGAGCTACTAGGAACTTAAAACAGTAAAAGCTTGCAAAAGTGACTCGATGACAAAAAGAAGAAAACTCAGACATGTCTATTAAACTAAGCACAGTAAGGAGGCTAGAGCGGCTAGAGATATGCGGCAGCACTCATGAACACAAATCTTGTCTCATCAAAGTTGAAGTAACCTATGTGTGGGGATGGTACGAAAACACTGGACCCTTCACAAATTCAGTACGATATCAACCGTACCGTTGCGATGTAGAGACTAAATAAAGAATAAAAGAAAAAAGTAAAACTAACAAATATAATACAAATGATATGATGAGACGTACTCTCTGGATGTCCATGGTCATTTGGAAATCAGTTCTCGCTTCCATACCTCACCTTTTTTTTCGCTACTGAACCCTTCCTTCCCCTGTCCCAAGCTTTTCATTTCATTGCGCAATCGAAAATTTCAGCGATTAATCGCACTTTCTCTCTGCGATAGCGAAAAATTTGGCGCTAATCCCAATGATAGCGCGATCACGTAATAGAGTCACCAGCGAGGTTGTGCTGTGGGGTGAGCCGTCCCAGGGCTGGTTTTACGGCCGAGCGCAACCAGCATTGTTTCGCGTGACTGATTCGTTGATTCATTAGCATATGACAAGCTGCAACTCTCAGCAACCGGTCCGATGTCGTGCAATTTTTTGGTGAGCGTCTGAGCAGAAGTGTTTCTACAGCGCTGATCAGGTACGGTATTCTGGCGAGGATACGGTGAATCATCCAGAGACGGAGCCTGCGCCAGAAAGTTTCACTCGTGAGAAGCAAAATTTCGAATCTCTGGCCCATTTTCTATGTTGGAATTTCTTTATCTTTTTGTTGATTCTTTTGACGCTTACTAGCAGACACACGAGTAAAGTGATAAATAAACGAATATATAAATAATAATTGCTCTTAAGGTGAACGTTTTTTTTTTGTTTCTTGTCTGTCCATGACCACTGGCGGCAAGAAATAAGCTGGTGATTTGGATAAATGTTACAATTCAAAGCATTGTTTGTTAATTTTAACAGTAGTTTTCGAGCTTTCTATGGCTTACTCCGCAGGGCAGTCCTCTACATTTTTGATGGGTGAAGTAATGTCATTTTTCTCTTTTCCTTTTATGTGCTGATAGTCATTCGTTGAAACCGATCCACATTGTTCTGTGAGGTCCAAAGAAACATCCTTGGATTAT
>JBAJFG010000612.1:0-91752 GCA_037903475.1 Ancylostoma caninum | reverse complement strand
GCTGATGTCTACTCCTCAGAAGTTTTGAAACAAGTTGTTTCCAACTTATCGGGCCCAAAACAAGTCGTATCCAACTTATCTAGAGCGGAAACAAGTTGTGTCCAACTTATCGAGGCTGAAAACAAGTTGGATACAACATATCTTCGGCCCTAGCCTGAGCTAAGACATGTTGTTTCCAACTTATCTCATCCGAAACAAGTTGGGAACAGCTTATCTCCCCAAAGTTAAGTTGTTTCCAACTTATCCGAGGCAGAGACAAGTTGGATACAACTTATCTTCCCGGAAACAAGTTGTTTCCAACTTATCGAGGGCGATGCCTCACTTGTGACAAGCTGTTTCCAACTTTTCTGAGGCGGAAACAACTTGGATCCAACATATCTCGCTGAAGACAAGTTGTATCCATCTTATGAAAACAAGTTCTCTCTAACCTATCTTCTCAGAAACAAGGTTTTTTCAGCATATGTAAGTAATGCCTCAGTTGCCAAATGTTTCCTAGTAGGAAATAGGAGCATTTATTTTCACAGGATAATTATATTGCACTTCCACTGTGATTGAAACACTTTCGGCCTCATGTAATTAGCGGATTGAAGTGAATAAATGCTTGTGAATACAGTTGAATTCGGCAGTGTTAGCAGAAATATCAAGACTCTGAGAGCAAGTTTAATAAAGATTGAGAGAAGAGTGTATTACGTATTATCATACGTGCTGCGACGTAGCTCAAGCGACGTGCAGCGTAGCGTGAGGCAAGGATTTTTGAGGAAGACTATGTATAGAATATAATGGGAAGGGGTTTAAATGACACCTTAACGATATAAAAACGGCTGACATAGGTATATAAGCGGTGGAGAAGGACAGCATATCAGCAGCAAATGTGTTCCAGTGCTTGAAGGATGGATTTCCAGGGCTATGACTCATAAACGCATATGGAGGCTGCTTTATTATAGGGTATGAATTACAAGCCGCTTTGTAGCTCATATTTTCTATATCTCATCCTATGATTTTCCGAAATCTGGTGGAAAATTCTGAAAGTAAGTTCCAAGAGAGATATCTTGGCCAAAAATCCCTTTCTTCGAAAATTTCCAGACGGCAGATACCATAATAACACTTTATGCTGACAATCCTTACATTAGCAATTGCATTAACATTAGCAAATGGCAGTTATAATGATAGCAGCATTTGGGTTTACAAAACTGTGATCATGGCTCAGAAAAAAAAGAAACAAAGGCAGATTGCAGATAAGCCCCGTCATACTCGTACTGTGAAAGATTGTGAAAAACATCGGAGCATGTTTATAACAGTAAAAAAGACAATAGATCAATACAACAAATGCCTATAATACAATGAAACCACTCAAAGAGACAGAGTCTAGCGCAGGGTAAAGCGTAATGTCGATAAAACCGACCTCTAGGAGACCCCTTCGCGTCACTGGCCAAATTTCGACGCCCTCTCCCCCACTAACCGAGAAAACAAAATATCAATTTGGTAGCCAAATTTAAATAGAATTTTAAAATATTTAAGCTTTTTCCTCAAAAATCGCGTCATAATATAACCGTTTTTTAAAATTATTATTGAATAAATAATATAGGAATGGAGCCTTTCTTTTTTGACGACATTCCATCGACAGTTCATCGACGAAAAAAAAGAAACGAAAGCGCAGAGAAAGGCCTTTCAGTGTTGATAGTAGAGCTTCAAAAGCAGCTCAAGACGTAATGTGGAAGGCATCCCATCCATATGTTTCACGTGAATTATGCTCAAAAATTAAGGAGCATAGAGTTTCTGCGTTTCAGCGAGAACTATAGACCATTCCGTAATGAGAAGATAGGAGAAGATCTGTGCTTTCAATATTACGGTATCAATGTCAAAGAATTCTTATGTTCGGAGAGAAGTAACTCGATAAACGAACCAGATAATAGCCATTTTTCAGCGTTTGTACATCTTTACAAATGAATTTTGAATAAAAATCATAACCAGAAATCTAGGGAAGCTGAAGATAGTTGTAATGATAGTGACCCATACGAGCGGTATATCTTCAGTATTTGGCATATTTCAGTTTATGTTCAGGGATGCAGCTCCAACCCCCCCCCCTCCGGCTAATTTAGGAATACGTGCACCGCTGTAATTCTTGGCACGACTGCTCATACCTTCGTAAACTGATTGTACGACAAAGAGGTGCACGGTATCAATTGAAATCCGCCTTTTGAAGTACACGACAGAACAAAGCATCCTTGATTTACTCCCTCCTCCACCCACAAAGGCGACCCCGCTTGACCTATTATCGTGCCACGCTTGACCCTGATCTAGCGAATCTACTCAGGGTTACCCCTGTTCCTTAAAGAAACGAAGTAGTTGTTTTCGTTCACGGGAAATTTTAATCTTACTCCTACACTAACAAGCTGGGAAACAGGTACAACTATTGGTTCTAAAGGTGAGCTGTAATCTACTGCAAAGAAAAAAGAGTTATGCCTGGAGATGCGAGCAATGAGTTTAACGTATTCATAAAATCGTAAATTTCTGAGAACAGATGCGAAATCTTTGAAACAGCACCTAGTCCTATAAGGTCTTACAAGTAAAAATACATCCTGGGCTCGGATTCCTATCAACAGGCACGACGCAGCGATATATCTGCTTTGATGGAATATGAGGATGTCCTCCTGTTGAGAATTATTTGGAGAAGATCGAAATATGGCAGAAACCGACTGGCCTTCCCGAACTAGACGGGTGCTGTAAACAAAAATGCAATTCAAAAGGTGTCTTCAAGGAGTGTGTAGATACGCATTAGGATGATTACCAGGCACACATGTTGTATGAACTATTGTATGAACCGCTACTCAGACATCCCAAGGATTGGAGCCCACCCGACTCCGCCCATTTTTATCACTGGCAACTCAAAGCACCCACTGTGCCCGCAGCCACAATGGGAGCTTTTGAGTTGCTGTTAGGGAACTATATGGCGGTCATGTCTCACCTAGTATTTGCAATTCAATGCAGATATGGCGGCCAAGTTTAGATGAACACACACACGTAGGAACATATCATATCACCCCAAAATACCATACCATGTCATATCTTCACTCGTGCTTCATTTTCCCATCTATAGTGTGTATATTTCGGGGTGGCTTACGAGTGCACCACGTGGCATGACTTGTGGAGTACTGCTGTCAGCGCTCCAGCAGACAACAGGTGGGTATCGATTGCTAGCTCGCGTCACGGCGGGCGGTGCGCCCGTACGACACTCCGAAATATACAGAGAATACCTTCCTTACGATGCGGCGAAGATTTTTGGAAGGTAACTTATTCACAATCTGTTACTATTTTCCTATTTTCTTCATAATTCGTATAGCATGAGGAAGCCCATGGCCATTTTAAAAAGTATGGAGCATTACAAACAATTTTTTCTTCAAATAACAAAAACGCATCAAAACTTCAGTGGATGAAATTCGGGAGGGTTTTTTTTTAATTACCTACTAATTTGATGTCCGCTTTCTGCAATTTCTGGGTTCCTGCACCTTAAGTTCGACAGCGTTACAGCATTGGAAAGTGTATCAGGTGACCCCACGGCACAAGTATTCAAGATTCTTCGGAGTTTCTGCCAACTGCCAACAAGTTCCGATTCAGAAGTGTACAGGGTGGGCCATATGTTATCGTGCGTTTGCTGGCGTATTACTCTGCTCTAATCGGAAGCGTTTTGCTGAGCTGGGTCGTATTCAGTAACTCTGGAAAAGGGTAGAAACTTTGAGAAGCCAAATTTTGCGAAATTGGCTATCACAGAAGCTAAAAGTAGCAAAATTTTTCTGTCCCTTTTTTTATAATTAGATGACTATGGTAGATAAGGTCTTCATTGTGACGCGTTTTTTAATTTTTTTTTGGAAATATATTTCAAAATGCCATTCGCACAAAAACAAAAACATCCTGCAACAATCTACCTAAGAAGGGGAAATGCTACAGAAATTCCGCTACCCAGTAAAGAAAAACTCAGGACGAAACGTGGCTTTCTCGCTGAAAAATGATGCTTAACGCCATCTTAGTTGGCGAATCTTTGGCGGTAATAAAAAATTTCATAATACGATTAATTACAGTGGAATCAACAACCAGCTTCCCCCGACATGTTCATTGTCAGGCGGTTAGATATCAGACCTCAGCCTGGCCCCGCTTCGGCACAGACTAGGTCAGTACTACGGGAACCGCATGGCTGGCTTTAGCCGTCTAAAACCATTGCACAGCGCAACAATCGGTCAGATGAGATGCGTAGATTGCGAATGTTGCGTGAATGGAGAAGTCCGTCGTGAAACCACTGGATTTACTGAGCACTACAGCAAGAAGCGAATGCACATTCAGACGTTTTGAAGTAAACACGGATGAACATCCGCTTACTAAAGTCTGCCATAATATAAAGTTGCGCTTAAATTGCGGCTTTTTCGGAAGGATGGCAGCGTGTGTGGAACAAAACAAACTCTGACGCTGCGGTGTAATTACTACAGAAACTCATTTGGCCGGTATTCGCCGTCCTCAGGCTCGAGAACCCGTTACTTGAGAATAGCGGACGTGTTACTATCCGATAATGGTGGGCAGTGATCTGGGGATAGCGAACAGGTTAAGACAGGTAGATGACCGAATAGCTACCGAGTGGCCCCCAAGCTAGCGAACGTGCCACAACAGATGGGCAACCAAAAGGCTACCAACCGCTCCCCATGGGAGCCCGAATGGGCAGCGTATGGAGCCCTAGCCCCGCCCATTTTACGGATTGAAGCCGAGGTGACATGCGGCTCCAATTTCTCTCGGGATCGGCTTCAATCCAGTGAATGTCTGAGATAGATAACGTCATCCTTTTACGTATCTTGTTGTAGGTTATGATTAGTAACAATATTATTATATTATTATGTTGTAGGGTGCGCCGGCGCCCAAAGTGGGGGGAGACGGGTCCACTGCTGTGATAAGGATGCGCCGGCGCCCAAAGTGGTGGGAGACGGGTCCACTGCTGTGATAAGGGTGCGCCGGCGCACATCAATCGTTAAAAAAAAACTAGATGTCAGACCATTGTGCGGATTAGTATGCAATCCGTGTGAATGCTTCCTCCTTACGTCCTCCCCCGCGTTCTTCTTCTTCTCTTCTCATTTGTTTATGAACACACCGCACCCTCCACTTTTATATGTTCTAACTGACTCTTATCACATGACCAGTTATAACAAACAAAGAATGATAGACCATTTTTTGCGGTCAATCCAGGTTGAACCGGTTATATTCAGTTACAAAAAGCTATTTCAGTTGAGCAAATGATAAAATTGCTTCGAGATGGTTAATCCTCTTTGATAAGTGCATTTTTACATGAGGAAAAACAATGGAAAGGGTGTGGGACACATTATAGCAAAAATGTGGAATAGCTGTGACTTTATTTGAATGAAGAAGGGATGAAGCCATGCGAGCGAAGCGAGCATTAGGAAAAGTCTGGGAGTCCGGCGTCAGCCGGACGGCCAGACTGGTATTCTTAAAGGGCTCTAATATGTGCGCGAAGCTGGGTCCTGCAACGAAAGCCGCCGACCTTGGCATTTTGCCAGGGAGCCGAATTAAATATGTAGGAATAGTCTCTACTGCTTAGGTGGTCTGCTGCTGCTGCGGGAAAACGAAAACCAGCATTTGACAGTGTAAAAAATTAGCTATTTCTGGTTCAAAACTCTAACCCATCCTGTTTTAACCTCTACACCAGTATCTAATAAAAACTTCCGGTTCCAAGCTTCTACGACTCTACATCCGCTGAAGAACTTTTGATGAACAGATCCTACTCAAAAAACGATATGTGCCAGTCTTTCGAGTATAAGCATGTCAAATCTCAGGCTTCTGGAAAAATCTTTTTTGTGCCGTGTTAGCTACATCACACTGATGCCACCACTTGTTGATTTAAATAAATTCGTTGACAATGAGAAAAGTTATGGTGTCTTGAAAAATCAGGTGCAAATGTCCCGGGATTTTTGCACGCACCTAATAGTAACGGAGTTGTTTAGGATACTGTACCACCTACAGTCTATTACAGTTCTTGTCGAAACGATAGACGGATTCCGTGACCGCAGAATCGCGGTGGGACCTGAACGATGGATGCGGAGAGAGCATGCTCGAAGAAGGAGTGTCCAGTAGGTCCCAACGCGATTCTGCGACCGCGACGATATGAAACCACACGCGCAATCCGTCTATCTTTTCGACAAGGACTGTAGCCCACAGGAGGCGCCCGATCCGACTTTGTCCGCAAATACGACTTTACCATTTTTAGCCCAACCGATCTATTTTTTGCACTTTTTTGATATCCATATAGTGTGGTTCCTTCCATTCTTATGTTTCCCCACTGCCATCCGCTGAAATATCCTTCCAGACGCATTCTGCAGGCAAAGTCGTAAATGCAGACAATGTCAGATCGGGCGCCATCTGTGAGCTAATAGACCATACTTCCTTGGGCACATAGGCTGAGGAAGTACAATTGAATTTTGGCATTGTCGGACTTGATATTCTTCAAGGGGCGCCCCTTTCGTAACAGGTTGCAGATTTAGATACGGGCGGAAAGACAATAACGTCCTACTAGTTACAGTGGTAGTACGAGATATGCATGCTGTGTGGTATGTATGCTAGACAAATTCCATCACATATCCTAGGTGTTAATAAGAGGACGTCTCGAAGAACCGCAGTTGGTCCCGCTACTCGATTTGTGTTTGAGATCTAAATCCGCAGATCAACATATGTACCGCTTGTTGACGAATTATGCTATACCTTGGGCAATGCAGGTATGTTGTAGTTTGGCAATGTTAGCAGGAAAATAGATTCACTGGCTCTCTAAAAAGTTGTGATGAGCGATCCTGCAATCGCGATTCATCCTGTGCGTCACGTTCCAGCCGACTGATCCATTGGTCTTGTTGTGATCCCATACTTGTCAATGCATATCTTCCATTGGATTTTTCCACTGTATTAACAAGAAAGGAATCACAAAATAATGATCTTGACCTATAATAATGGGCTTACTCCGTGTGTGTGTGTGTGTGTGTGTGTGTGTGTGTGTGTGTGTGTGTGTGTGTGTGTGTGTGTGTGTGTGTGTGTGTGTGTGTGTGTGTGTGTGTGTGTGTGTGTGTGTGTGTGTGTGTGTGTGTGTGTGTGTGTGTGTGTGTGTGTGTGTGTGTGTGTGTGTGTGTGTGTGTGTGTGTGTGTGTGTGTGTGTGTGTGTGTGTGTGTGTGTGTGTGTGTGTGTGTGTGTGTGTGTGTGTGTGTGTGTGTGTGTGTGTGTGTGTGTGTGTGTGTGTGTGTGTGTGTGTGTGTGTGTGTGTGTGTGTGTGTGTGTGTGTGTGTGTGTGTGTGTGTGTGTGTGTGTGTGTGTGTGTGTGTGTGTGTGTGTGTGTGTGTGTGTGTGTGTGTGTGTGTGTGTGTGTGTGTGTGTGTGTGTGTGTGTGTGTGTGTGTGTGTGTGTGTGTGTGTGTGTGTGTGTGTGTGTGTGTGTGTGTGTGTGTGTGTGTGTGTGTGTGTGTGTGTGTGTGTGTGTGTGTGTGTGTGTGTGTGTGTGTGTGTGTGTGTGTGTGTGTGTGTGTGTGTGTGTGTGTGTGTGTGTGTGTGTGTGTGTGTGTGTGTGTGTGTGTGTGTGTGTGTGTGTGTGTGTGTGTGTGTGTGTGTGTGTGTGTGTGTGTGTGTGTGTTTGCCAATGTGAAACGAAATTCAGGGGGCGTGGCCTAGACCAAGGAGAGTGCTCTACAACGGGTCCCCGGTTGAGGGAGAGGTGCGCCGGCACCTCTCCCTCAACACCGTGAGCCGCACGGTCGTCGACGAGTTAAGGATATACAAAGTTTTGTTTTTGCAGGCAAAAAGACTTAATGCGGAGGTAAAAAAACTACAAGATGACCTTGCCAAAATAAAACATCGAGTCAGCAAGGACGAGAGGAAGAACCGCGGAATCATTGCGTTTGGTTCAACAAATCCGCTCGAAGTGCCTTTCATATTGCCGTCGTCGGAGTATTGCAAAGGTATGGATATTCATCGTTGTTGTATTAGGTGCGTGCAAAAGTTCCGGGGCAGTTAGTGGTAGTTCACTGTTGAACATAGCTTTGGTCTTTGCGATTGGGATATGCAGCCATAGGTTCCATGTAGGCTATGAACAAGCTTGCTGGTATTTGATCTAGAGTCATTCTAACAGGCCGCATCATAAATGGTTTGTTATTGTCAATGGAGAAGGGCTCATGTACGACAATAGGAGTAGGTCTTTGGCCTATGCTCCAGCGAGTCGCACTTTGGACGACTGCGCACCCTTTTCATATCGCTGAACCCGTCCCTCCCCACTTTGGAAGCTCACACTTGTCATATCGCTCAAGACGTTCTGAATTACTTTTTCAGAAGGCGATCTCAATGAAGTGTATGCTATGCTGAAAAAAAGGAGGCCAAAAGTTCGCACGGAACATGACGAGACGCTATTTTTTAACGACTTCATATACACGATCGTAAAAAAGGTAATATTACTGGTAAACTCGCCTTACCACCTTTGTTTGAAAAATAGTCAGGACGTCCAACTAACGCCGTGCATTAAGAATTTTCCTACTGCTCTATGAGGTTACATCATATTCATCCTAATATACTCATACATAAGCCAAGTTTTTGCTATGATTCGGTTAGGTCTACATCCTTCTCATTGCTTTCTTTGCTCTGTGAAACTGGACTAAAATACTAACCTCGCCACCCCCCCCCCCAGGCAATTTTATCTTTCACTGGATTAAAGTAGCTATTTTTTCGCTTTACTTTAAAAACAGAATGGTCACGGGAAAGGGTTAGTTATTTGATTGCCGTTATTGATCAAGCGAGAAGAACGAGATTGAAAATATCAAATAAGACGATGCGATGTGCTCAGACGCATAGGAGAGATGCAAAACACAGGAGAGGGTGTGAATAGGGGAGGACCACGCGGATGATATAGTAATCAGTACTGCAACTCGGCATTTATTGTTTTTTGGTTGATGTTTGGGAGATTGAAAAACGGACGGACAGAGAGTGGGCCCTATCTATTCCTATTCAGGCGACTGTGTGGGAGTGCGCGGCGCGACGGGTACCCCGAGTAGATCCGCGGCCGTCCTTTAAAGGCATCGAGAGGATTTGAGTCCGTCCTTTAAAACGGGTTGTCTGACTGCATAGCAGCTCTTCTGTAGTGCATTAGAACAGCTATGGCAACGATAACACGCAAGAACTGCGAGGGATGAGTTCGGCCAAAAAAGAAAGAAAGATAGTCGAGAATCTACTAATTATTAATTGGCAATTTATGTGTGTATGTGAGTTTGTACACGAGAACCAACCATCAAAAACGAAAAAATATCTACACCATCGTGTTCAGCGCCTCGAGTTATGTACGAAAAGGTTGCAAATTTTGATTTTCACCTTGATTTACAGGTGTTTCGGACCACTTCTATTATGTTCAAACAAGTTAATGACCGACTGTTATGTTTACCATAGATGGAATGAATGAGATAAGCCCAGACAACATAAAAGGGAAGAGATGGGTAGGATCTCTTTATGTTGAAGAGAAGAAGCCAGGAAGGCGAAGACGGACACGGATGAAGGGTGTCGCTGTAGGGCTAGGCCGGCGCCCAGCAGGGGTGATGATGCTATGCAAAAGGTCCACTTTTGCGGCAGCGGTGTACCGGCGTCCAAAAGTGGGGGAAACCTAGAAAGGGATCCAACTGTGGGACGAAGGGGCGCGAAGCGTCTGAATGTGGTGAGACGCCTGGAGACGGATCTAACGGTTTGATAGGCGTGCGCCGCCGTCCAAAAGCGGGGATATGCCTGCAGACGGGTCAACGGTGTGATAAGGGCGCGCCGGCGTCTGAAAGTGGGGAAACGCCTGGAGACGGAGAAGAGGGGTCCAACAGAAAGAGAAGAGGGGTCCAACAGTCCTACACAAGGAAAGAGGTCGTTGGCCTGTTGCACAGGTGTGGAAAGGGCACCTCGGAGCCAGAAAGCTCGAAGGTGCAGAAAACAAGAGTTCTGATAAATGAGTAATAGCGGGTGTTGTGTGAGAGAGAGATGCCACATGAAGGCAACGCGAGCGAAGCGAGCACCAGAAGAAGCCTGAGAATCCGGCGTAAGCCGGACGATCAGGCTGGGTATTTTAAATACAAGGAAGAATGGTGGAGTACTGAAATGTGGCATTCGCAAGGGGTCTGAAGGTGTTTATGAAGTCTTAATTGTTCGTTCTTCTCTTCCTTCCATTCCTGGTTGTCTTTTTATTATCCGTAGATTTGCTCATTTCCAAGATCTTTTCTACGCGTACTTTGACATGATTCGGTCTTTTCGCTTAAATTCGAAAAATGTGTGCTTGCTTGCATTTATTTTGATGTGTGAGCAGCATTCGTCCGAGTTTGAGCTCATATTAGCATCTTTGAAGCATAGGTTTTCATATGTCTCAATCAGAAGTGTTTGCTTTTTTCCACGTTCCAAAAAAAAGACATTCCTTACAAAAAATGAACAAGAAGAAAATATGCTTATGATCTGATTCACCGTTCCATCCCATCTAAGCGTAATGGGGAATTCGAACTATTGCAATTCTACTACTTCAAATATCAAATACCAATGAATTCTGAATTTGTATGTAGTTGGGTGCAAAAAACATGAGACTTCACAGAGGCGCAGACTAAACTATGAAAATGTCAAGGTCATAAAAAATGGAAAAGAATAGCTTCTACAAACTTTTTTGTAACAATGATTCTACGTAGCAGCGTAAGAGCTTGGCATACCCAAGTTTCGCCATTCATCTGAGATCAGACGCAATGGGATCTAGCATGATAACGCAAGCAACCTATAAACTTTATGGAATACCAAGTTCGTACGAACACAAGAGCTGAACGGACTATCGATATGTGGACTTCTGTGTACTGGCTGATTAGATCTGATTGGCATTAAATTCCTACAATCACTGCGCTCGTCTACAACATAGTGTAGTGCCTTTTAAAGGACGGCCGCGGATTCACTAGACGCCTCTTAAAGGACGGCCGCGGATCCAGGTACCCGTCGCGCCGCGCACGCCTGCGCAGTTGCTTAAGTAGGAATAGATAGGGCCCAAAAATTGACCTGATGGCATCAGCTGTCCAGCTTAGCTGGGCACAACCCTCCCCTATCCTGCCACTTGTACTCTTCAGAAGTCAGGCCCACCTTTATCAGATCGATGGACCCGTTTCCTGTTGTCTGCGCCACTTTAGACCCGGTGGAATCTCCTCATGCTACTATGGACTTGTAGGAGGGACGCCTCTGCACCGACACACCCCTTCTTCATCAGTGGACCTCTGCTCATCACCCTACCTTCTGCTTGATTTCATCGACACCTGTGGTTGTGTCCACATCACGTCTCATCTTGAGTTTTTTACGCTTATGTATGCTTGCACACCCGCTACCCTCATCTTTTACATTTTCAAGCCGATTGTTATCAATTGGTCATATATCAATCACATCAAACAATGAGTGTTGAACCATTTCTAGTGTTCATTACAGGATGAATCGGTCAGACGTACAGGAAGCCTCAATCACGATAGCTATCCTCGCACTGATAGCAGTGCCTCATCACTTGTTAACCCACACTGATACCAGTTAACCGCTATAGGATCAACGTTTGGTTTAGCGAGTGTCAACATGGGCTAACGAGTGATGAGGCGCTGCTCCTAGTGCGAGGATAGCAATAGAAATTGACGCTCTTTGTAGTTGCTGTTTGCACTTAAGAGAAAGATAAATTGCCTCATAGTATACAAATCGCTCTTGTTTGATTAGTTCAATTTCACTTTAGTGAGCGCATGGAGGGGAAAAGCAGCTAAAAATTGGCGTGATTGTATTTCATTTAGGATGGATACGATAAAAAGTGATGCGAGCGAAGCCAGCATTCGAAAAGGACCGGGATTCCGGCATCAGCCGGACCATCGCTTATGAAATATTTCGAGCTTCAAGTTGAAGATTGAGCGTTCTACCCGAAAAAACTGTCACTGTAGGGTGTGCATTGACTAGTTGGCATGGTTAACATAAAGAAGATAGAAATTATGCGCTTTCTTGCTCACTCCCGTTTGTGGCAGGCTGCATATCCACAAGCTATGTCGGCGAGCCTTTGCACCCTACCGCAGAGCCGCCGTTCCAGCAAGCTAGTTTTTATTTGCAAAGTAGTCTAAACTGCAATTTTTTAAAAGATAAACATAACTACTATTTTTCAAAATACAAAAAAAACGTAGAGGAAAAATAAGCAAAAGCAAGCGATTTTATCCGTTGTACAGATTGTGGATTAACAAATGTTTGTTGTTCTTTTCAGTTCTACTACAGTGATTATTGGGAAAAGATCACATGTAGGGACAAAAATAGAAACAACGACAACGTATCTATCGACAAGGATACGATAACAGGTGGTTCTTCTATCAGTTTATTAAAAAGAGGTGATTAGGTTTCTAACAATCACTATCACTAACCTATGGCGGATTTTCGCAATGCTCTGATCCGCATACAGTGTATCCGAAACGAATGATTTCTTTATGATATCAACCAATGATTTGGCTGTGACGAGTCCGCCCAAGCGGTCTACGTCACAGCCAAATCATTGGTTGATATCATAAAGAAAACGATGAAGCGTGATACGCAGACTAGAGATGATGACGTGGATTGCTGGCAAGCGTGGGCGCCACTGGATCCCCGACCGCGTGGGCGGACTCATCGTTTCGGACAGACAGTACTTGCGGACAGACTAAGTCCTTTATTTTATAGCATGATTCTTCAGTGAAAAACAATTGTTGCAGGGTATGTCCGTGCAATTTATGAAGCTGCCAAGGTGAATGCTGATGGTGTTGAAGATATTGTGGCAGATATGCTTAAAGTGGCACTGTGAGTCTGTTCTGCAACCCAAGTTGAAAAGTGAATGTAGACCTTAATGTATCATGTACTTTTTTTCAGAGTTAACTTCAGAAGGAAAGTGCGGAGCGATCGGCAGTTGTATTTTGAAGAAAGAAATGATCACTCAGATGAATACAGAACCTACACTTCGCTGTAGAGTCTCTCCAAGCAATCCATAGTCGGAGTAATTCCCCTATTTTGGAGTTTGCTGTATCTTATATCATATCATTTTACATGTTGTTTATTGGCGGTTTTGCGCTCTGTTTTCTGTTTTGAATGTGAATATGTTTTCGTGTGAATGTGAATACGTTTTCGTGAATGAACTGTGAATGTGAATCACTGTCAGTACCACTCCTTAAAAACAACATTGGAAATAAGGCTAAGCTTGGACACAAGCTCTGAGTTAAGTTGGAAACAACCTTGAGACAAGCTTGGACACAAGCTCTGAGTTAAGTTGGAAACAACCTTAAGACAAGCTTGGATACAAGCTCTGAGTTAAGTTGGAAACAACCTTGAGACAAGCTTGGACACAAGCTTAGAGTTAAGTTGGAAACAACCTTGAGACAAGCTTGGATACAAGCTCTGAGTTAAGTTGGAAACAACCTTAGGACAAGTTGTCTGAAGCCTTCAGACAACTTGTAAAATTGCTTGTTTCCAAGTTGTTTTCAGACATCTGAGGCATTCCCACCTGAAATTTCGGCTTGCTCTGAGGCATGATTGTAGATGGACATGGATAGCACGAGATCTATCAGGTTGATGATCCGATTTTTTCTCAGTTTTCATTAGTAAGAGTTTTTTGTTCTCAGGCATTGTGGGCCCTTTTTCCACATTTGTCATCCTTCATCCTTTCTGCTTCGATCTAGTCAATAAAAAAAGTAAAAAAAGGCCATTTTTATCAGCTAAACATCATTTCCGTAATTCCTGTGCTGGATCTTTTCTATTGATGCTGGAGAGCCGAAACTTGAAGGCAGGGCACAGTTGGGTAGTCTTCATAGTGTGGCTTTTTTCGTCTTCCAAGGGTGAGCACGACTGGCGGTACGTATGAACAAAATGACCTTCTGATGTTCAGTATCGCTCGGTGGTCTAGCAGCAGTACTACTGAAAGTAGTACCCAAATTCTCTACCACAACCACGAACCCTCCCCTCTACGATAACTAACCCCCCCCTTATCCGCCCACCATACGACCCCCTTTTGATAATTTATCAACACACTGCTTGAACCTGTATGGAAGTCATATTCGTACTCGGTATGTCACGTAATCCTACTGTGCCAGTTTCACTAAATTTTGGTGAAAATCTAAAAAAAATGGAACATCTACACTATTTGCAGTATGCTTAACGTAATATCACATTATTGTGCTACAGTACGAAGTAGCAAAGGATCAGTGTGTGAAATAAGCCCTGCATTGAGATTTTAAGAGAATTTGCCTTTTCAAAGCAGTTACGACCCTTTATCGCCCGTTACCTGTCAAGCCTATAACACTATGTGGGCGATTTATGACATCAAGGTATGGTAACTCACTTACAAAGCAAAGCAAGCTCTTCTGTGGAGTAAGTATAAGAATGTTTCTCTTAGTTGACAGACAAAAAGCAAGGCTATCTCTTTACAAAATATGTCGACAGTCAGGACGATTTCTTTCATATGCGAAGTGGATTTTGCAAAAACGAATTGGTTGAGAAAATTTGGCCTATAAAGGTTCTCTCCAACAGCACACAATTTTCATTTAATTACATCACTACTTGGTTTCTTCTTGTGAAAACCTTCCAGAGGCGTAAGGATTTACTCACCTTTTAGTGACCATTCTCAAACAGGTAGACTCAAATGAGCAGTTATGCTCTGACGAAAGCTACTGGAAGCGAAATTGTCGAAGATACAAAACTAATACAATATTCTCTCAGTACTAGAAAAATGAACAAATTTGCATTATTCACTGTTTATACGCAATAACATCAAACAGCAGAATGGTGGAGTAGAAGTTAAAAGTATAGGGTTTCATAAGGCCAGTAAGAACCTCTTGTTCTGCTGCTTATCACTGGAGTCATTGTCAATTACTTAACGCAAGTCTTCTTGCACTCTTCCATTGTCTCGAAGTTGTTTGGAGATGGGCGGCATCCTCCATAGACAAATTCTTCGCATTGTTTCTTCTCCTTATTATAGGTGTACCTTAAAAGTGCGTTGTTGAAAATGTTATAAATCACTCGTTGTTACAGCTGTTCCAAAGTAGGAGTCCCTGAGAGAGTGACGTGGTGGGGGAGTAGGTATTTTCGCAGAAGTTGTTATGTTAGGGTGTAAAATTATAAATGCGCGCACACTTTTTCGTCTCTATCAGACTGTTATTGAAGACATATGCTCAACTTTCTAGAGGAACGTGAAGAGCAATTTCTTGCGCATTTATTGGTATATGACCTGGTTGGGAAAACTCAGTTTCTGATTTTTTTTTCAAACTGAAAGCCTGCCAACTAGAGTGGTGTGGTTGTGGTAGAAACTCCCATCTAACAAATCCTTCAATTTAGTACTCTGGATAACAAGTTTCTTGAAACATGTTCAATACCGATTAGGAGAGGGGCATATTACGAAAGCATTCCCAAAAAATGGCTGTGGTGCAGCAAAAGAGAGCAACGCCATACAGCTCCGAAGACGTTACCTTCGGTAAAATATGAGAAGAGTGATCTTATTGGAGGGGCTAAGTTCTATGCAGCCAGTTGCGGCACATCTCTACCTTCAACATTGGACCACATAAGTCAGCCAGCTTACCATCATCTTGTCAGGGCAACAATTGCCAGAAAATGGTCACAACCTCACCCATCCGAAGGCGAGGAAAAATACCCAACAAGAACCTGTAGAAGTAAGTTGGAAAGTCCTGTCTCAGAAGCCGCATAGCCACGACTCCCCACTGTTAGACCACATGTTACTTCTGGCTAGGAATCTTTCCTCGCGAAGAAAAATTTCAAAAAGCGCGAAAAAAGTGGGTGTTCGGGTAAGCGGCAGTGACTTACTCAAGAGGAAACCTCATTTCCTGCATGGAGGATGCGAAAGCGTAGTTTATTGTTTATTGTTTATTCATGCACTCAGGGTGCTCCTACAGCCAGGAACATCATGCAAATAACTTTTCAAATCTTCGGCTAAATGATAAACCAGTTCAACAGAAAAAGCGTAGCTAGTTGAGAATAACTGTATGTACAATTTTGATTGAGGCGTTCTGATATCGTTTTTTAGAACAAAATTTTTTCCGCGCAAAAACGCGCATCCCTATTCACACCCTAATAGTTTGTTGCTCGACAACAACAACATCCAGCTGGTCTGCCCCACCACCTAGGTGATGTAGCGTGGTGGACATGGTAGGTGATACTCAGTGATGCAAGAGTGATTCACCGTGCAATGTAAGTGCACTGCTATCAACTTCGTAATTATTAAGGGTAGTTCTCCAGTATATTTTTTTCTCCAATTCTCAAGACCTGACAGCATTTACCTCTTGAAGAACGCCATGCATTGTGGTCCTTCTAGGTGAGTCGGAGCATTACATCTCTCTGCGTCTGTTAGCTTCTTTTCTTCTTTATCCGCGCAGTAGGCGATAGCAACACAGAGCAGCACCAGCAGAAGATACTTCATTTGCTAAGACGACTTCTTAACAGCTGCGAATTAAAAATATATATATAGAAAGACATGGTATCAATAAAACATCACGTCAAGTGCAACTTTCTTTCTGAAATGCTTGATTTGGATGGAGATGAGAAGGGCATTGGATAGGAAAAGTGCCACTCTGCTGACGAGACTTGCAAGTAGGTTTAGGTACTGAATTCACTGCTGGCGCCTGTGCCAGTACTACACTGTTTTCCTTAGGAATACTGGAGAATACGAAAAGCGCGTCACAGAGTGTAAAATTATGTGTACTATTGGTACTACAGCGGAAGCAGACGATCTAAAATGGCATATCAAATAGAGCAAGCATGTAAGCAGATGCATTATCTTTGTCAATTATGGGAGCATGGTTTCCTTAGCATTACAGAATACAGGACTTACTACAAAAAGAGAGAGAACACTGTCTCAAAGAAAACTTTAGATGACCTACATGTGACCTTGCGCAATCTCGACACTCTCACATATGTATAGCATTTTCCTACCACGTCCTTTGTTTTAGTTTCCAACACTTCTCGGGCACACTTTCCGGTAATTGGGATATTTGGGAACATTCACACCAAGAAAGACTTCAGTCTTCTATAATTACTACAATGGCTCGAATTTCCCCACCTTAATGGCGCAATCCTACACAATAACAAAATATTCTGAGCATCCCATCCAAGGTTGGCACTCGTTCTAGTCAACCCAGGAATTTTTCATTAATTTCCACCTATTGGTTGCATCAACATTGTGGATTGAATGTAATGGTACAACTGAGCAATTAAATAATCGAAATAATGTCTCCGTGTAGATACATTAATTTGCAGAACAGTGAACAAATTCTTTTCGCATATTCACTCTAGCCAGTGACTTCTTTGTAGACTGCGCTCGTGATTAAAATCATTTCATATTTTCCCTATATAATATAATATGCAGATGAGTCTGTCGAAATAAGTGAGGAGATACCGCACGTTAAAACTCAGTAGAATTCCAGAAACCTCAGGAATCTGAAGAAGCAGAGACTACGAAGACGGATAGACGTCAATCAGATAGTGTGCCTTTCTTGGAAGACTAGCCCTAGTAGCTTCTAACACGCACTTTTTTTATTCATTCCCGAATCAAAAGCATTGCGCTATTGTTGGTAAAAGGGGATCACGGAAAGAAGAAGTAGCAATGACCGTAATGGAAAACAATGGCAGGATATTTATTCTTGTGTTGAGTACATCCGAATGGCGCCATAAATCTGAAAATTGACAATAAAAGGTATGAAAGTATGGGATTCAAAAGGAATGATGCAGGCAATTTTTATTTATCGTGAGAAAGCGAGTGAATCATAACAGAAGGGAGGGAGAGTGTGCGTAAATGATATTTGTATTTCAGGTTACACACATCATTAGTGCGCGATTTTTGTTCGAAATCGATGCAAAGGTGGAAATAACCACTGATTTGATGTAGTGATTACAGGCTAGCCGTCAGGACTTCTGCGCTGACGGAACTGCCTATTGGTTTGACCTAGTAAGAGTGTTATTGCCGTATCTTCTCTAAGACAAAGTCGAGAATTGGCAAAGTGTGGTGGGGCGTTTGACCATATATCACTCATAGCAAAAAATAAGGGTCACTTCCAGTCCTGTGACAATAACCGTTTGTTGTAATGTCACGCCAGAAAGATGCCACCGTAACAAACTGGTATAGGAAAAGCAAGCTACGCGATTCATCAACATTCAAAATTTTTAGGCCCTCACGCCATTGTCCTACTTCTGAATCGCTTTCGAGGGAGGGGAGAGGGGGGGGGGGTCATGAGAAGAGACTGTTAAGGAGATGCTGATCACAGCGCTATCGTGAATGCACTGCCTGAGATGCAGGGCAGCGCTACTCACTCGTTTACGTTTACCACATTGACACACATTAACCCAAAACTTTACCCTATAACGATGAACAGGTACAAACGTGAGTTAACCCTCTGCTTTTTGCTCAACTTCTATTTAAGGGTACAGACGTTTCGTTTCAAAAGTTAAACTTTTTCTTTTTTATCTTTTTTACTTCTTTTCCTTTTATTTTCTCCAAATACTATATCATGTTAGGTTTATTGATTAACAAATGATGTGACGATATTCTCATTGGAAGGCTTCTAAAAAAATGCTCGTATGGGAATTTTTTGGTGCTCATCCACAAGTTGTCATAACATAGTAAAGAACAGCACAAATCTATGTCAAATAGTGCGACGAAGTCGTGAACGAAGAGTGTGATGAAGTCAAGAAGGAAGATGAGAAGATGATAACACAGCAGTAAAATAGAGATTGAAAAAAGCAGAGATTCTAAGGGAAATTTCCAAAGCTTGATAACGCAATTGTACAAATTGAAGGGGTCAAACGGGCTACGTGAAGCACACTTGATACAGCGGAAAAATAGCCATGAATGATGACTGCGGTTGTTTTCACTTATGACTGTGGGCGTATGCTGGAACCGGCTGGAAACCGTAGGAAAATCATTCATTGCAAAAAGTGAAAAGAGCGCAGCGAATCAAACATGCAAAAGAAGGAACAGAAACTGTGATAAGACATTTATTCACATGAAAACATATCGATTACACTATTCAGTACACTTTGAGTGATTTTTCGTAGATTTTTGAAATTATTTCACGATCAACGGATTTCGGCGTGATTGCTATGTTAACGACTGAGTTCACTGCTGCGGTGGACAATTTATCTGAAACCATAAAAGTAAAGTGATGGGGACAAAAAGCTGTATGAGTAGATTTACTGACGCATGGGGCGCTTGAAAATTACAGCCACTAATCAATCTCCTGAAAGATAGTGGCGGACAGTCTCAGGTGCGATGTACATTCCTCTTCAAATTTCTTTTCTAACTATGATTCACAATTGATGTGCTCACTCTAAAAGAAGACTCAGAGAACGAATAAGGAAGCGAATCGCTTCCTGGATAGTTGTAAAGTGCCCTTCAATCACTCTTGCACGACAGAATACCGCCTTTTTGGCTTGCCCATTTGGCTTGCCACGCCGCACCGCCTACGCGACGCGGCCAAATAGGTGGAGGCTGGGATTGTCAGACGTTACCGGTATTGCTTGCTTTTCACTAATATTTTCACCCCAGCATTATGAAATGAAGACAAATACACCTAGAAAACGGTGGAAAACACTGCCGGACAACAATAAGGCGTCCAGCTGGTCTGCCGCGCTGCGTAGGTAGTGCGGCGCGGTAGACCTGACGGAGAGTATTCTGTGATGCAAAAGTGAATGAACGGCACTGTATCTTTCAGAAAATTGTTGGTCAGTTAGATTTCGCTGGTTCCTGGAATTACTAATTTTAAAGGAGTCAGCAAATTTGGTCTAAAAAAAATTGCGCTAAAAACGTGTTCAGTCGTCAGTGCGTAGTAAAAGATGGGAAACATCCGATAGCAGGAGGCCAAGGGACTGAGAAAAGAGATGATTGGATGGTCCCCCTGGGGCTAACTAATCTCGGAAGCACATCGATTCCCTTTCGTACACTTCCACACGAAACTTTATTACTATCATGTTGAATATATAGAGGGGACATGATAACCATGACACCATATACGAATTTTAACAAAAATTTTGAATCGCATTTGAAATCAAACTGATACTGTTATGCATACACTGGATTATGGTACAATACATTTCTCTTTCTGCTGTTCAAGAATGTTTGTGTGAGGAATAACACTAAATGATACGAAGTACATGAGATTGACATCTATTATATCGTCACTGCACCTATTTCAAACTCTTTGGTGCAGCAAATCTCTCCAAGCTTTTATTGTGACATAGTCGCTGCAATTTTTGCATGCGAAAACTTTTGACAGTTCCGCATTGCCATGAAAAATCACGTATACATTTGCAGCAAGTGGTTACACTTGCGAATCGCTCACTGGTCGTTTAATGATCACGCCTAACAAAATTGCGCCGATCCATGTGGTAAGGATTTTTACAAAGTCGCTAGCAGTTTACCCGCCACCTATGAGATTACTATGAAAAGAGCGTTGACGTACTCGAATTTACCCTTTGCCTGGGAATCATCAAGATGTTTACTCTCACATGACGTTGTCTACGGGTAATCGTACCTATGGAAGTGGGGATACCGATCCTTCCAATGATGCATGCGGGCTCTGGACCCCTCGGGTTAGAGCTTCCCTATTAATGGCATGGACAGAAATTTAATGGCGTATGAAAATAATCAAAGCCAACGATATTTCATCTATAATAATCTTGAACTTTCCACTGGCCATTTTTGTCGCCTACGCCTAACACATCGCTGAAAAAAGTGAATAAAAACCAAGTATTGTTGCAGACAATGTAGTACCCCTTGACAATTCCTATTAACTTCATAAAAATTAAGAGTGCTCAAGCAGGCCACTTCGCCTATAATACGCATTGGCGCATGTTCTGGAAACCCGTAACCCATCTTGAGAAAAAAAAACGCTCAAAAAGCTCTCTAGAGAATTCACAACCTTGCGACTGATATTGATAGTGATAGATTGTTCGCTGCAAGAGAAAAATATTTGGAAGAAATAGGTGAAACTGCATCAGATCGACCTACGCTGTGTAATTAGGGAACCCATGCAGTTCAGGATACAAAACGGCAGCTACAATAATCTTACCTATGTCAGAGAATTTGAATCCCATTGCTTCGAGACCATTAGGAACCTGGAAGTCTCTCATGAAGCTCCGGATTTCATCGCAGAGTTTACTTGCGATGTGACTATCGCTGGCGTTGTCCTAAACACAAAATGATCTTTAGAAAAAAGTTAGTAATTATTATATAACACGATGTCCGTGATTGCGCGAAGCGATCGCTCCTATCCACAGGGAGGCCGGGGCACCGTAGCCGTGATCGTACCGTGGGCGGCTGTGATCTGAATTTGACCACATCCGCCCTATCGGCTATCGATAGTTCCGGCCACCGCGCGGCCTCAGTTCGCCTTCGAGAGGCTTCCGCACACATTTGTTTGTTCCCTTCTTTATTACATTTATTACATGCCGTGTGTATTGCCGTTGTTCTACTGCATACTAGTGCATGTGGCCCTATGCCCGTACTACATTTAGCCCATTACAATTCTAACTTCTATGCATATTAAATTAATCACTGCTCTGAACTTTTGCAGTTTTATCCATCTATCGTTCGTCGCATTCAAAACACTCATGTTAATATGAGGATTAATAAATCTCTGTTGGCTTTATGTTAACCTAATATAAAATAGTTAATGGCTCCTCCGATCGTGTCTTATCTTTGGCCGATTTCACCGTTTTCATTCTGTGCTTGCGGTACGTGTAGCATTGGGTGGTTAACCAATCGGGCTCACTGAGCCTTCGATTCACGACTGTGAGTGACTGTTACATTTGAGATATAACCCTGGTTCAGAGGCTGAAAGACCAATGAACGCATTCCGTAATTATCCGGCAATTTGTAGATGTAATATTTCTGTCGTTTAATGGAACAGAAATAAACTACTAAAAAACATTGCAAAGAAGTTGATGATGGAATTTTCCTAGGGATCAGTGAAACTCGAAGAAATTATTGATTCCTTTCTACTCACTGAACCTCAAAGGAAAACTCTGGCACAGGGTCAAGCGTCCGATGGGAATTTCCCATGAGGGGGGTCGTATGGGAGGGGGCTGGGAAGGAAGGGGGTCGTATTGGAGACAGGGTCAAGCGTGTGTCGATAAATTATCAAGAGGGGTCGTACGGTGGGGGGGAGGGTGGGGAAAGAGGGGGGATCGTAAGGGGGGGGGGGTCTTGGTCGGGAGGGGGGTGCCTCAGTGTGGAATAGGAGGTGGAAATTTAGGCCAAAATTTTCGCACGTCCGTACTGAAAGTCCTACCTAGTTCTGCAGGCCGGTAAAAAGTCATTTCATGAAACCTACCCAAGGTGCTTTATCCCCCAAGTTTCAGGTCCCCAGCTTCAAGAGGAAAGATTCATCACCGGAATTACGGAGATGAGGTTTCGTCGATAAAAATGGCCTTTTTTCCATGTTTTTATCGACGGAGTTGAATCGCGGTGGAAGCAGCTGCGGAAAAAAGAGCTGTACAGGCTGAAAGCGCAAACCTCCTACTATTGAAAACCTGAAATAAATTGGGACCACAACGTGCCAGTTCTTCTGATATTCGTGTCCGACTACAACCATGCCTCTGAACGAGTCTAAATTTTAGGCTAAAATTTTCGTACTTCCGTACTGAAAGTCCTACCCAGTCCTGCAGGCCGGTAGAAGGTCATTTTATGGACCCTACCCAATAGTGCTTTACCCCCAAGTTTCAGATCTCCAGCTCCAAGAGGAAAGATTCAGCACAGGAATTACGGAGATGAGGTTTCGTCGATAAAAATGGCCTTTTTTCCATGTTTTTATCGACGGAGTTGAATCGCGGTGGAAGCAGCTGCGGAAAAAAGAGCTGTACTTGCTGAAAGCGCAAACCTTCGACTATTAAAAACCTGAAAAAAATTGGGACCTCAACGGGCCAAATCTTCTGATATTCGTGTCCGACTACAACTATACCTCTGAATGAGTCCAAATTTTGGGCTGAAATTTTCGCACGTCCGTACTAAAAGTCCTACCCAGTCCTCCACCTCTATAAACAGTTATTTCGTGCTTTACGGTCGATCATCTCGAATCTACTACAAGCGCGTGTCATTTTACGCCATGCAAAAATTCTAGCCTCGGAGGGGATCGAACCCTTGACCATGTCGATGATCTGTATGGTTGTTCTCCGTGACGAATACGAAGGTATTTCGTTTAGAAACTCTGTACGGACGCTTTCAGACTGAAATTCGCTCACCGCACACGCTTTGACCCTCAGCAAAAATTTTAGCCTCGGTAGGGATCGAACCCTTCACCATGTAGATGATGTATTTAGACGTTTTTCTTGATGTGTTCGAGCCTCATTAGTTACGTAGGCAACATTGCATGGTTAAAGGACGTTTTTCGTCCACCGCGTACATTTCAACATTTTCCAAAAAACTTCCAAACAACTAGTTAGATACAAAAGAGCCTCTTTCTCCTTCCTATGCTCTGGCTCCATCACACCTCTCGCAGTACGAATACCTGAAATGGGATATCTAAATATCTAAATTCTGCAAGCGTAGAAGGAAGTTTGTGTGCGAAGGGGGAAGGGGTCGTATTTTTGGTGGTTCAAAAGGGGGGGTCGTATGGGGGTCGACTTTTTACCATCATCACGCTTGACTCTGCTCTGGCAGAGTGATAAACGTCTTTGATATAATCATACAAATAACTTGGCGTATATTTGATTGTCATTATCGTGCTGTTCCAGTTTTTTTTTGTTTCATGGAGCACATTGAGTGGATTTGGATAAATAAACCTCAACCGACCGGAATCTCGGCACCCAGCTGTCTGGCAGCTCGCGCATGCCGTTCTGGACAGGATGCTGTGAGGAACTCGAAGTCAGCGACAGCAGTAGTAACAACAGATAGACCATGTGGGATGAGAGGCTTGGTTTCAGGATAGTCCTTGTCGAAATATGACTTTCCTTGGGAGCTGAAATACAGATTTTGATGTTAATTTCCGAAAAATAGAGCAAGTCTGGGAAATTCTCATTTTACATTGTAATGGTATAGCGCATTTCACCAGGCCACAGGGATGATCGGGATTCCGCTTTCAAAAGATCGGAAGTTTCTGAATTCTGGAGTTATGCGAGGTTCTGACATCCAGATTCCTGGAGGATTGGCAGCAGCTGAGTTACGCAAGCTCACACAAGATTTATTTCTCCAAATTTTATCAGACTTCGAACTTCCGTTAACTTCCAACTTCCCTGCATGCGAACATAGTTGTGAAGATATTAGAGGAAGAGAGCGCGACAAATAGTGCCGCATTCGGAGAGACAGGCGAGAAACGCAGACAAATGGGCAGAAATACTCAGTTATTGTCGTTTTTGAATCGGTCCATATGTTCAGGGTTACAAAGGAGGAAAGTTCAGCAGTTGGTCGAGAAATAGGTTTTTCTTGGGACTTTTGGGTTAACCTAGGTTTTATGTGTTCTCTGTAGCATGTTTATCCCTCATTATATCCAAAGATGATTAGGTATTGTTGTAAAACATTTTAAAAGAACTCAGTAAAGAATCCGTGATCTGCAGTTCTAGTGCACGACTGCTCCAGTCGTCGATACATGCTTACATAGGTCCCTCTGCCATACTGTTACTGCTTCTTGACGGTCCTACTGAATCAACTGCATTCCATCCGGTACAGAGTCCTACCCCTGCTTTTGGAATGTATTGTTCTGTCATCATTTGTCAGTGCCAGCGGAAAACTTGTTCCAATTTTTCTTCAGCAACCAGCAGAATCGTTGCAAGAAGGAAAATTGCGCTTCAGCACTCCTTCAAACTGGAATTTTTCCGATCCAATGTCTATCGTTGCCCCACCAATGTACTTTTTTAGGTTATTTCTCTAGCAGTGAGAAAAAATAAGAAAAAAGTGGAAAAGTCTTGTCCTTGCTCATAGACATATCAGAACAAGATTCTCGTAAAAGCAATGCACCTGATCGGATAGCTAAGTCCATGGCAAATGTGTACTCCTGCATTTCCGAATCCAACACCAGCGAATGTACTAGCTAGCAGCATATTTTGTCTAGCTTCCTCGTCAGAGCTGTCAGCAACACTGCGACGGAAATATTTGCCCATAATCTGGAAGCGTGTAACAATGAGAAATACATAAAGTCAGCTATATTAGGAAATAAGTGCAAGAATACCCTCAACGCTTCCATACTCCATACATCACTGATAGGATTGGAGCCTTGATACAGTGGCCGTAGGTCTGGGCGAGCAGGACGAGGAACTCGCTTAACAAAACATTTTCTAGGTAAAGTAAGCCTTGATAGCGCGATATAAGGCTAACAAAAATTTGGGAACCTATCCATCATGTTTCTTCTAAAAAAAACGCAGTGATTTGTCAGCGGGTTAATCTCCTTCTCATCCACCATATTTCATACTGTTACTCAGTCTATGTGCTACCCCATCGTTCTATGAGTATTTCGTATATAGATCCCTATTGGTTAGAATTATATCCCAATTACGCCAACATATCCATCACTCTTAAAGTATAATAAAATGGACCGGATCCAGGCCATAAATACCTTGTGATAGGGGAGAGCCGTGTAACTTTCGAGAGCGTGACACAACACATCGAAGCCGGAGTAGATAGCGACATTGCGAGGCATACTGAAATAACTTTTTCCTTTTGAAGTGGAGGAAAAAGATTCCTCGAAAGGACCTTTTTATATTATCCGGATCAACAATCGCCAGCAACGGTTTGATACATCTTTGTCGAATGCCAGACTTGCACTCGTGTTTCGGAAGATCCATGATAGCAGCGCCTTAACAGCAGGAAAAAAGGCATGGAAAACAATGCGAATGCGACGAAACCGTAGGTCTTGGCCCTCCTGGATGAAAGTCTCCAATGGGGCCTGAACAAAAAATGGTGGCTTTTTTCTAGAAATTTCTCACTCATAAAGAGTGAAGTTTTAAAAAAATTCTTAGTTAAGGAATC
The DNA here is from genome assembly GCA_037903475.1 of Ancylostoma caninum. NCBI lineage: Eukaryota > Metazoa > Nematoda > Chromadorea > Rhabditida > Ancylostomatidae > Ancylostoma > Ancylostoma caninum. The sequence continues at coordinate 65,753 of JBAJFG010000612.1, read as the reverse complement.
TGTTACTTTCTTTACTCGCTACTGCGTGTGCAAGCGAAAAAGGAAAAAAAAGCAAGCATGGCTAAACGTCATTTTATTCGTGAGAGTTATATAATTTATTTATTATTATACGTATATCTATTATTGAAGGTTATTTTATATGTTCGCTGTCATTAATATTTTTTTCACTTTATTGTCTTGCCTGCAATGTCACGGCCCTATAGCAGACAAGAAAAGAGGTCTGGTACAAATCTACAGCACAGGTGCTTAGATTAGGCAAAAATGACGTGGTTTAGTTACCCAAGCTTGGTGTTTTTGTCAGGGCAGCACTCTTGGGCCCATGATGAAGCTCTGAAGAGCGATGTCCAAATTTTTATCGATTTAGCGTCTTACTTATCATGATTACTTATTATATTTATTCTTTAAATTTATTCAGGAAATTCAAGATTTCACCGACATATCGGAACATAAAATTAACAGCAGGAGTGAGGAGGCTAAATTAAATTACTAGTTCAAAGTATTCTTAACCGCTGTGCTCAGATAATGACTCTTTAGTACCTGTCGTTTCGCTACCAGTACCAGCCGTTGTAGGGACAGCTATCAGTGGAAGCATTGGGTTCTGAGGAACGAGATTCTTCCCGAACGGTGGACACACAAAATCATAAAAATCTGCATCGGGATTCGAGCAATATAAAGCAGCAGCCTAAATCCGTATCTATAAAAACCACTGCTTAGTCACAGTAGGGGACAGAGCCTTGTCCAGAAATAGCCAGGAGTAATCTCACCTTAGTAGTATCAATCACTGAACCGCCTCCAACAGCAACAAAGGAGTCACAACCGATTCCACGAGCGAAGTCCACAGCTTTGAGCATACCTTGTAAAAGAACATTGAGGTAACTACCTAAGAATTATAAGTCAGGCCAAAAATTGGAAATGAAGAATTTTAAGCCGGGGACCATCAATGAGGGATCGGTAAGGTTGTTTACAGCTTTTACGCAAATATACAGCAGTAGTAGGCGAAGAAAGCAAATCGTGATATCCTAACCAGGAAAAATGTAAATTATGACGCCCATAATTTGAAAAGGTTGCCTAATAAGAGTGATATGGACCAGGTGGGTTATCAAGAAGTTTTTTCGTTCATGTTTATGATCTCCTGGCCAACAGAAGCGCTCAAAGAAAGTATATCGCACGAACTTGCGGAAGGACCGCAGTACAAAGAAATCTCGACAATGTGACTCGAGGCGAAATCCAGGAAATACACACAAATGCCTCATCTGCATCCTTTGTGAGGAGGCGAAGGTACACAAAGTGGAAAGATCTGCTCACTTTCATCTGTTGGTTCTATTAAAACATCGTCAAAGACCGTATATTTCACGCCAAGGGATTGCAGTGACTGGGCGACACTCCTGAAATGATTTCCCTTTCCTGTTTTGTTTTTTTTTTCCTGTAGTTATAGCAAACTGATCAAATGGGACGACGTTCCTTAAGGGCAATCTATACTAGCTGCGTGCGTCAGTCGCGCATCAGTCGCATGCATCCACTTGCTAGGGATTTCTGATCAAGACCAAAACCGATCAATACGGCATGTACATCTTCAATAAAAGGAACGAACCCGTAAACGCGTGCGTCTACGCTGCGACTGCGATGCGACTGGGCCTATTCTTCATCATATAGACGCACGCGCGTCAGTCGCACGCATCCAGTATAAATTGACCTTTAAACTGTTTTTTTTTTGTTACGGCCATATTGGTATGAACCAATGCTCACTTGAAACCCGTAGTGTTGATCACATTTTTATCCGTGACAAGAAGTGTGTGCTTTGCTCCCAGCTGCCTGACGTCGTATCCTATCTCTGATGTGGCTCCTTTTCCGAAGCGAATTGTCGAACAAATCATCTCAAAGGCATGATCCGAGGTTGCAGCTTAAAAATCAATCCCTTGCAGCAGAAGAAAATTGTGAGACTCATCTTAAATTTTCTTAAATTATCCAAGACACAAACCATTGCTTCCCCCGCTCAGCCGAGCTATTGACAATGGGCTTGGATCGTGGCAGTGATGTGGGCATACGCCACCCATCACTTGAGACATCCTTTCTACAAATCCTCGAGCCAGCTTCCCCGACATCTGAATTGAACGAACATTTTCATACACACTATTTCAAATAGACATGGTCGAAAACGATCAAAAACTGAGCACTCTGTGGTCGCGTGAAAATTTTCGATTTAAGAATCCAAAAAAATTCTAGCATTTTGCCTCCAGAGCGGGAACTTGAATATTCACTTCACGGTGTAAGTAAGTCTTATATGGATTTTCGTCATTTTTGATCTAGGAACTGTTTCGAAGAGCTTAGCCAAGGATTCATTGCTGTTTTTGCTAGCTACTAGTATCCGGCGCTTCGCAAAGACATTGAGGTCTCGCATTTGTGGTAGTTGTGAGAAATTTCTCCTGACAAAGCCTACAAAGCATCAATACGCAGAAAGTATTGCAGGAAGTGAATGTTCTGTCACAGGCGTCCACAGATGTTACCTACATACATTGCATGGGGGCATAAGTTATTCTACTACAACGTTTGCTTATTTATTTCTCCGCCAAGAACCCATGCTTTATATTATTACAAACACCGATCTTAAATAAATTTAGTCGCTAGGAAAACGAGACAATTTTCTATCCCCCTCCTTGTAGAAGACGGGTTTTGTAGCTGTTTTGCTCCGAAACTGCGGGCTGAATAGATGGCACAAAAATTTTCACCGAAAGTTTCGGATGAAATTTTTTTCGCTGTTTCATCAGCTTCCAGAAAACTTTTGTAATCTGAAAATAGATCAAATACAGCTCTATTGAATGAGACCTAGCCTGGCGAAAAACATTCCACTAGCACAGAGAAATAAACCGGCAAACGATGTACAATAGCTTATCGCCCACCCTGTATTTGACGGCACGCTGCCGCGCTCCCCTTCCCATTATGTAAAGTACGGAGTTTTTGAAACGAGATAAGGTGATCTACAGAGAAAGATACGCATAAAAACTAAGTGGTGAAAACAAAAACAAACTTCCGAAAACAATGTCAAACGGCAGTAAAACATGACAGATATAAATGAAAATCCTATACCCGCTCATGATAAAAATTCTCCAAGAGTGACTCTTATTGCGGTTTTAGCGGTTTTTTTTTTCAAGAAGTATTCTCAGAAACGAAGAGAGCCAAGAGCGCATTCTGACTTTCATAAAATCTTTCCAAAATAATTGAAAACTTAAGCGAATAAATTCACTTGAAATGAAACACCATTTCACATGTCTAACCAGAAGGGTGTTTAATATGCTTTGAAACTGGTATAGTTAGTAAAATTCTTCAAAAGTGACGAACAAGTGCAGAGGAGGGATAATTAGACCACTGGTGATAACAGATGGTCGGTCGCGATCAATAGAATCACATCGCAGGAAAACACTGACCTCTGGCGTGAGAAAAACGATTTACTTTCACCGTTGGCACTATCACAGCAATATCAGATTGGGGCTGTGTAATAGGTCTGTTGCATATACCTCACTGCTGTTTTTTAATTCTTCTACAATGTTCAGAAAGTTATTTGTGAAAGTAAGTTGTAGATTCCTATCTATTATACATTCACGTTAAAAACTTTCCCGTGCATGTAACATGAACTGAGGCTGGTAGCTGAACAGTGTCAATGGATAACTGGTGACTGATTGTCCAAGTACATCGAGGTGCTGTACAACTACCAATACTATATACTACTACACTATACTACATGTAATACTATATACTACTACAGGCACAATAAACTTATTTCACCTACCAAACCTCGTCGGCATAATATGTGAGCACACTACTACACCATTTTCTTGAATGCTCTGAGTAGGTACATATCGTCAGTAAATAACGTGAGGTGGCACTTCAGAGAGCCAACAGAGGCTTGGTTGACTCTAACCATCATTTACATCGTGTATGTGAACCTGTCTACGTGACAGCCACAGCCATCGCTGAGATTATCCAGGGTAAACGCGTCAAGATCCGTGCCAATGAGGAGCAAATTTAAGAGTGAATTGTCAACACGCTTACCCTGGGTAATCATCATGATGCTTGTCAGCGCAGGTGACCCAATTAGAAACGGTAGTCTGCGTTTATGTGCACCTAGCCATTATTCCACCGGAACGGGTTAATATTGATCAGGGGTTGTGCCTCAAGATGTAAACACAAGCAAGAGTATGTTCCACAGGAAAAAAAAAACAAGAAATCAACACCTAAAGGGAAAACAAGTTAGAAGCACCGGACGAGAACTGCTCCCAATCAATTTCGTTTGTCGCGACAACCGCTTCTTGGCTTTATAAGGGTATTCCCACAGGCCCTCAAAACATGTAATTCAGCAGAAACACTTCTCTTTACGTATGTTTCGATCAAAAAGCACTGTAAAACAATTTATCAGACTCTGTTTGGAATTCCACACATTTAAAACAACAACAAAAAGGAAACAATAAGAATGATAACAACAATAACAAATTCGACATCAAATTCAATCTACATCACTCTCCTGCTTTATGGAATTCTCTTCATCGCTTTCTCGAGGCTCCACCTAGGCGTTTCAAATAAGGTGGTCAAAAACATCGTGAAAGATAACAATACGAACACTTACCTTATTAACACCATTGCTTTCGTTTTCTGGATAAACTTTAAAGGTGGACCCTTGTAACCGCCTCTCAGTCTCTCGTCGTTCCTTAGCGCTCATTTTCTTTGAGAGTTCCTCTGCCAGTACACGTTGCCGCTCAGCAACAGCATTAAATAGTTGGACCACTCCTCTACAACCATTAAGAATCAGTAAGCAAAAACAGATTCAATTCAAAGGATCATTTACTTAGTAGCGATTCGCTTCAGTAATCGTTCCTTCTCCCGGTTCGTCGTGACATCAGGTCGCACCAAGCCGAAAATCTTTCTATCCTGCGCCAATTTTCGCTTTTCGCTTAATTGACTTTTTGTAAGCTTTTTCTGAAGGCGTCCGGCCTTGAGCTGTAACCGGAAAATTTTGTTAAGAAAAAGATAAGGAAGAAAGGAAAGTAAAGCAGAAGTATTCTGGGAGATAAATGACAAATAACTTCACATAATCACCTTCTTTTTCGGCTCTGACTGAAAAGTCACAGTATCTGACGTCGTCGGTTCAACTTTCTCCTCATCCTCACCAAAATCTTCAAAAAGCGATGTCATTAGGAATAGACATGCAAACCGGGTATTACAATAACGTTCAAGGCTTAGATAAAACACGCACCCAACGTCCAAGTACTAAAATTTCATGTGCAGTATCTTGTGATCCTTTTATGGCAAATTGCTTCAATGAATCGAACGCTAGGACTCTAAGCGATAGACAAGACCGTCTTCAAGACCAGAAAAGGTACAATAATATTGCGTATACTTGTGAGTGATTTAATGATGGGGAAGACTTGATTTCGCACTTGCAGAAACTAAATTAGCGTCATAAGCCTTTTTTCCTCGCAAGACTGTCCGACTTGTTTGCCATCAAAATATGTTCCTAAGCACATTAAAATACCATAGCTGATAGTTTTTTTATCATTTAGAATATGGCATACCGAAATGGTTGAAATTCTACTCGTCCGCATATGCTCAAACGCCAACATAGCTAAGCCGAAATCAATCTAGTACCTAGATTTGAACATTAATGGGTTTTTTGAACCATGATGGTCTACAACACTTGTAGAACACCTGGCAAACTAGAGCATAAGAGATTCTGGAGATGAAATCTGGAATTTGGAGTGAAAACAAGAAGTAACCTAAGCGACTCTTGTCATATTCCAAGTGGATGGCGACAGGTAAGGAGGTGCAAGAGTTTCAAGAAGTGCAAATTACTGGAGTAGAATTACAAAAGCCAGCCAATTGAATAAGCGTGCAACGGTAAAGTTGCGTTTAACCAGCAAGTACACAACGAGTAAACAGGTCGAGATCAATCAAGAAAGAAAGAGGACCGAACTTTCAGCCAAAATTGGAACCAAAAAGAAAGAAACGAGTAAGATGCTGATTTTATACCTTCGTACTCCTTGTCGTCACCATCAGAGTCCTCATAGACTTCCAGAACATCTCCTGCTGTTCTCTTCATGACTGAATCTGAAGCAACGACTTAAATAATTTACTTTTATGGAGGAGCAGACCACAATATCAAACGCTCTGAAACGGAAATTTAATTTCTTGGTCGAAGTTAACAAGTCGTGTTAATTATCGGCGAACGCAGAAGCACATAAAAGGTATGGTCCAGTAGAAGAAACCGTGGCGATTTTCACTACGTTTACCCTCAACCCATATCATCATCTCTAGTCGGCGGATGAGGCGGACCGTTATCTATAGCCATCTTTGAGATGTTTATCAATGAGCTTGTTGCCAGAGATAAAAATAGAGAAAGAGAGAATAAGCGTTGCAAAAATCGATACGATTCATCCTTCAGGCCTGCATGAGAGATCGCATACGCTCTTCATTCAGTTATTCTTTAGAAACAGAGGGTGGAAAGTAATCATTCCATAGCTTTGATAGGCTCTTCTCCCGGGCTCAAAACTTTAGAATTAAACTTACGTATCGAATTTGCAAAAAAGGAGGCAGAAATCGCTGAAATGGGGCTAAGTGGTGAATTTCGCTTTCATAAATAGCAATTACGAATGTTTCTTCTCTACCTATCTACTTCAAAAAGAAGAAGGAAGTTCCTTCTCAACAGGAAATGACCTTGATTCGTCACGTAAACACCAGCAGACGTGCAATTGTGGACATCAGGTGCATGACATACGATGTGCCCTCCGTCCGGAAACTCGTCCGAATTTCCACCGCGCCACCCATCGCGCTGAGAACAAGCGGCGGAGGAGGCTGCGACAGGTGTCCGGTGGGTGGCACCTTCACCTAGGTTGATCTGAGACCCGGCTTAACTTTTCTGACTACTAGTTATAATGCTTCCCCTGACTACATTTATAGTTCATCAGAATCCGATCCGTTCGGATAACGAATGATACGTATCGATCGACGGATGACGATGATCAATAGGTATCTTTTGTTACCACCTGGATCGGACTCCGATGCACTATAAATGTAGCTTAACAATTACTACAGTTCGACGGTTCGCGTCTAAAGTACAAGAGAAAGTGTGAGTCTGGTAGGAAGAGAAGAGGGAATCTGATGGAAACCGGGCGAAAGCCACCTAAATTAACCGAAACTGACTAGGAATTTAAGAGAGGTCCGCTGTTCTTCCTGAAAGTGCATGATTAACGAGGAATCGTGCTGGAATTTATCCGGAAATCAATGACGTGTTGATTGATCCATGATTCATCCGGACATCCTCCCGATTTGCGTGGAAGGCGTTGTGGTGTACGTAGAATTACCCAGAAAGAAAGGTTTAATTGAGAAGACACGGTACTAGACGAGAACAAAGCAAATTCTAGAGGAATTACGGGGGTCCTGCGTACAAATAAAACCTTGGAAATTGATTGATTAATCCAAAAATCAGCGGAGTTTAGAAGGAATTCGCGTGCTGAGTAAAAAACAACATCTGAATGCTCAAAAACGACTTCGCATCTAATTATGGATTTCAATTGGAATAAGTTTAATCTTCAAAGGTTCCATAACTTCGAATAGACCACCTTTCAACTCTCCGCACTTTTTGTTCTGCATGTTTCCTCTTGTGCAAGAAAACGAGCAGTTGTTGCTACATACAGGAAGCTCCAAATGTCCGCAGTCAAGAGGGACGTGGCCACCACGCGGCTTTAGACAGAGACACAGGCGCTCGGCATGCTGCCACTGGTTGGCTGCAGAGTCAGAGGAGCCAGAGGCAGCATAGAGAGCGCCTGTGTCTGATCAAGGAGCCGCGCCGTGGCCACGCCCTCTTGACTGCGGACATTTGGAGCTTCCTGTATGTATTAACTGCGATGATTTGACTGAAGATGCGATAGATGACTGATCAAATATCTCTGATCAAAATTCCTTTAGCTCCACCTGTCTGGAAAATTAATTATCCTTTTTTATTCCGTTGCATTCATGTGAAGCTCAATGCAGTGGGTGCTGGAGTTCATTTTATTACATATTCTGCCCTGCAATGTTCGAGATTTAGGGAGTGATAAATATTGAATTTTTGCTCAGGACTTTTTTAAACATTGCATTTATTTTCTAATTCTTCTCCGGATTCCGTCCCTGTTGAAACGGCTAGTAATCACGTAGTGGTAAAACTAACTAAAGAAAAATGTCAGCTATCTGTCGCTGTTGTTTTGTGAACAGACGTGAGAGGTAAAAAGTGCTAACGCATTCAAATGACGCGTAAACACATCAAAAAAAAAAAACACAGAGTTCGTTTCTAAGGCGGAACCAGATGTAAAGTTGGCGGAGACTTCTCAACTAAAACTATTGAATGTTTTCTTCTGGGTTGTTATGTTTTTTCTGCTAGTTTTCATGTTTGTCCATGCTCTACGTCTACAAGAGATTCCAGTGGTCGAAACCCATATCACGCGCTGCATCCTGTGCAACTTAGCACTCTGGTTGTCTGCGCATCCACACATTTCAATAGTAACTTCGTTCTCATTCTAGTCTAACTCTGCTGTTTTCTATTCTAACCTGTCCAAACAGGTGGTGGGAGCGGGCGCGAAGGTCTCAACCACTGAAATCTCTGTGATTTTGAGAGAGAACTTGGAAACAAAACGATTTAGGTATTCACCCAGGAACTAAGATGATTTTTTTTTGCTGTAGTAGCTCTCTGTATCCCAATGAATATTTTAATAAAAGTCTGTATGCACCGGAATTATGCCTCAGTTGGGGAGTTTTATACCACAGTGAGGTCCCCACTGTGATAATGATTGGAAAGACAATGGCATTTTCCAGTGGTAATAAAACAAGGTCGTCAAACTTCCCGTCAACATCGATTGGCTCGCAACGTGCACGAATAACACTTGTACGAACACCTCGCTGTGTTTTGAAAAACAACATCTTCCACTGTTCTTCATCTCCCCTCCTCATCGATTTTACCCATTTATTTTGAGAAATAGAACAATTTGTCCATACAGTTCCATGCTTTTAAGGGCATAGCCATAATCTAAGACAAAAAAGAGAGAAACTTTCAATTCTGCAACGAAACAGACGGAAAATCTTTACAACCACTTGGCTCAACCAGCTGATCGACCGCGACATTCTTAGGACGAGTTGTGCTTCCGCATCTTCTGCGACAAGCTCTTGCCGCACTTTGCACTTTGTATTCGATTCTTCTTTGCTGTTTTCTTGAAGTTTGACTCTTATCTTCCACTGTCCTTTGATCCATTTTTTAAAAAGTAGACTAAAATAGGGATTCTTTATCAGTTAAGCTATGATAATCATGACTTCCGTCGAATGTTACTGCTTCTGAAAGCTGTCGAGTAAACTCCGAAGTAAGCACGTTCTATAGTTTCGCTAAGGATTTCTACACTTCCTTGTTATAGATTCCAGATGGTCAGCGGACGTACAGTCAAGGAGGTGGGTGTGTTCGCAGGCTTAATCGTAGGTGAGTTTTTATTGTGGGCTTTAATTTCGAATCTAAGACCTTTCGATAGCTTTTAAATTTTCTTTTACTTTACTGTTTTCTCAAATTGGGCTAGTTAGAGGCAGCACTCACGAAAATCTTCACATGTCAGGTGTACTCTTGTAGGATCAGCCGTTCAGATTTCCGCAAGGCATATCTATATCTCTCCATATCATTATCTCTAGCAAACCGATCGTTGATCGATATGTTGGGCATATAGCATACTTCACAGCGACACCATCGCTGTGAAGAAAATGAATGAAAATGATAAGAACAAAACGTTACAAGTTCTCATATCTTACCACATGATTCGCATGGAATAGCGTGCTGGCATGGGAGCAGTTTCACGAAAACTGTTGAGGATGAACGGTCGTTGCGGAAGCATCGCTGTGAAGTATGCTATAGACCTCAGGGATAACTAGAAATAACATTCCATCGTCATGTGCAGGCTAGAGACATCAGTTGGCAGCGTACGGACGCTTTGTAAGGGTGCATAAGTGTATGTACTCCTACAAGATCATATGTCGTATCCTTTGCGATCGGTTGCTGATGAATCTCATCAGTGGATTGGACAAAGAAAATGCCCACGTACATCCATAGATATTGCAGTTAAGACCATGGCTACAGCCTCTTGATTAGGCATTTAGCTGAACAACGCCCCCAGCTTACGCCGTCTCGGTCATTTACACATGCGTGCATTTATTCGCATGGCGGGGCCCACGGATTTTCTTTCTCACGCATTCGAACGCTCCGAACACTATGGTCTGTTTCAAATGCAAGGATATTTGAGTATCCGTGCATAGCGCCTATTTTTCTCTTCGTTCTCCACAATTTATGCGCTCTGTGGCGAAGAGAAAAATAGGCCATGCTCTCCCACTCTATAGCGTTTCTCCAACCATCTTCCTCACTAAAATAGATCATACATCCCGTTTTCGTGAAATTCTCTTGCATATCAAGTTAAATATCTCATCACTGGACACAGGTTGTACGTCATCCAAAACCCCTTGTAACTTCTCAAACGTGGTGGTTTCCGTTGTTGCAGCCTTTGAGCGAAAATTAACGAAGCGAGAGTTGACCTAATTTTTGATTCTCCTGTCTAAAAATATTGGGGTTTTTTCACTTAAAAGAATCCTCTGTTGACATTCCGGACTACTTGCATGAATTACATGGTCGATCCTATATTGACATTCCGGACTACATGCATGAATTACTTGGGCGTAACCCGCCCAGGCATTCTATGTTGTGGAAGAAAACATGGCTAAGCCAACGGAACTGCGCTGTTTGGCACGCGGACCAGAGGAATCGATCCACATGAACCGATTCCGGTTGAATTAAACATACTTTTGAAACTATTGGGCACTACTCCACATCCGGAGCCCCGGAATTCTCGAGGATTTTTTTCCTTTGGAACTTAGCATACAGGGGTTATTTTAGGTGCTGAACACGAATATCGTATCCATTTTCTACAGGAACCTCATCTTTGCATAGTTACGGTTACCTCACAGAACCCTTTCAAATTCTGCATAGTGGGGTTATTTGAAGTGGTCAACACGACTATCGCATCCATTTTGCACCGTATTCTCGCTCTTGTTTTGTGAGGCTAAGGTAAGATCACTTTAGCAAACTAAGGAAAATTATGGATTTCCGCAAGAAAATGGCAGAGTCATGCAAAATTATGTGGATGATCGTGAGCACCACATGAAATTGCCCCTCTCTGCAATACCTAAGGTGATTGCGCAAAATCTGAGGTGATTCTGCACTTTCGCTTGCAGAGCCTCCCCAAGATTTTAGCATTTCCGCAGCATGGTAGTTTTATTGGTGAAAAGTCGATATTCGTGAAACCGGTGGGAGCATTTTCATCTTACCCGGGCATCGAAACGTGGTATCTTTCTCGCACCAACGACTTACTCAACTATTTTTTATTAAGTGTGAGAGCTTTTGTTGAACGATTTTTAATCTTTCAGTGATGCACTACGCCTACTATACGATCCAAAACAACCCGTCTCTAGTTGCACCAGAACAAAGGTCGGAACTCTTCTATGTAAGTCAACTTCAATCATTTCATTTCATTCGTGTGTTTTTATTCTTTATTTTTTTTTTCGAAACTGTCACATTGACCTGGTACGTGTTGTGAATGTGCTCACCACAAGGTGAGAAAGTATTTGCTCATAAGCTTGTAGCCTTGCTGCGCATGCAAAAAGCCTATCGTGTTTGTTGACAGACGAAGTTTTTTAAACTCATGAATATTCTGGTAAAACCTCAGTAATGGTATCTCAAAGATTCTAATCTCTGTCTCTAATCTTGTGGCCTTTCACATAGCAAAACATACGTTTGTAGTGGTCTGACGTTTTTTTTCCTCAGGTTGATTTTTTTGCGATAGGATTCTCGCGTATCTTCTGCTCACATTTTCCTTGATGATAATGCTAAACTAATGTTAGATATGAAGTTTAACATTCTTGTTCCAGGTGAGATGGCTCAAAGATAAGTTCCCAGCACTTCGTCCGTACGGTGTACAAGAGTACAAGCCTGAACCTCCAGCTGAAAAGAAGTAAAGAATCCGCTTTTAGTGCCGGTCTTCTAGTTACGTTTTAATTACGAGTAGGAAGTCTACGTAGTCAATAGTTGCTGGTATATTTCACACAACGGTGATAATCACAGCTGCATATTCTTTTTATTCTCGTCTAGTGTAGTTGCATGCGTCACATATGTCATTTTGTATTTTTTATCCGATAAATGTTCATTATTACCGTGCTTATGTTTGTGTAGATAGTATGGTTCCGTTCCTTTCATACGACGTAACAGCTTGCCACTTCTCGTCAGGCAATTCAGCCACCTGTTTTGAAGATGACTACAATTCGACCTTTCGACGTTATGGATATGCTAAAATTCAACAATGTGAACTTGGATAGTATGACAGAAACGGTATGGTATTTCGTATCCTCCTCTTTACTATTTACCAACTTTATTAGCTGAAAAATGAAGGGGGTAGGAGCCTTCAAAATTCTTTGGAAGAGGCTAGGGGCTCCATTGCCCACAATCCGGTTGTCTTTTCACTTCAGATCGAACATCCATGAGCACTTTTGTTTTCTCTCACTATTCTGGTACACGTCAAGTTCTGCTGTAGGATTGGATTTAATATGGAGGCCTGTAGAGAGCTGTTGGGTCTTTGCTTTGTCTTTTTATGGAAGTAATTTATGAGCAAGCCATGTTGAAAGATTAGTAATAACACGACCTGGCTCATTCATGCTCTAAGTGAAACCGTTTCGCTAGAGCTGATACATGGTGCGAACACAAGAATTGAACGGAGTATAGCGAAATCCACCGTGTGCGTTGTGCGCATCCATTCGTTTGTGGAAGATTTTTCAGACTTGTGAAGGTAGTATGTACAATGCTAGAGGAAACTTTGCGCGCGTGTAACTTGCGTCTTCCTTGCATTTGAGCTTCGTATGGAATGCGTCCGAAGCTATCCCTCACCATAATGTCGCTTGCGTGACAAACGCACCCATCTGAGCATAAATCACCCTAGTGAAGGATTGGACCTAGTGTCCGCTTGCCGGGATGAGAGATGGAGTGCCTACAACTTCGTACGTCTGTGTACTGTGCTAGCGCAAAAGCCTTCGATACTAACATGAAATCTAAGCTCCATGGGCTATGTCGTTAGTAGAAAATCATCGATGTAGGTGCCTACCCAATGAAGCAACGAAACTTGGTTGTTTTGAAATTTGCTCGTTATGGTATTTATTTTGACAGCTCTGGGATCTGATTTAGGGGTGGTAGAGAAGTAGGAGATACTAAGATGTGTTAGAATGCCGTAAACCAGGGGTATGGAGGATGCATGGCCATCAATGATCTTTGTAATTCGGCAACCTTAACGTCTGTTTCAAAAACGGCGATGGTTTAGAATTCGTACCTGCATGCCATGCCTGCTTCTGCAAGTGCAGCCCTTTCTCCCGTTTTTCCCTGATGTCGTTTTTCTCTCGTGTCTCCCCGAGCCTATTCCTTGGTGGAACGAGTCATGTACAGTGGATGTCGATGGCGGTGGCCCATTCGCGGCCTCGAGAAGAACGCAGCGCGACCGCGCCGGCTGGGATCGGTGTGTCCGCTGTCGGAATGCTATTTCTAGGCGCTTTTCTCCCTCATTTGGTCGAAAATGCTTAAAATCGGGTAGAAAAGCTGCTAGAAATAGCATAACAGCTACAGAAAACATCGGTTACGGAGCCCGGGCACGGTTGCGCGGCGTCCCTCTTGAGGCCGCGGATGGGCCACCGCCATCAACGTCTACTATAATGCATATAATAATCACAATGGTTCCAGTACGGCTTCAACTTCTATCTTTACTACCTTGTCAACTGGCCTGAGTACTATCAAGTAGCTGAGCACCCGAATGGTCAGATTATGGGATACAGTGAGTCTCACTGTTGAAATGATACGAAGCTGAAGATTCTGGGGGTGAGTTTGCGATTAAGTTTGTTTTTCTAGTTATGGGAAAAGCCGAGGGAAGAGATGAAAATTGGCACGGACATGTTACGGCCCTATCAGTGGCTCCAGATTATCGCCGTTTAGGACTTGGTGCTCGAATGATGTACACCCTCGAGCATATTTCGGATATGTGAGTGCCTCCCTAGCTTGCCATTAGTGGATTCTATACTCATATCAACATCATTCTCAGGAAGAAGGCCTACTTCGTTGATCTTTTCGTTCGAGTTTCAAATCATGTGGCAATATCAATGTACAAAGCACTAGGATATGTGGTCTATAGGGAGATTATAGACTACTACTCAGGCCCACATGATGAGAATGCATATGGTAAGTTCGTAGATTTTCACGTGGTTTTCATTATTTTTATTCTGCCATCACCTCATTTCTATTATCAGTGAATTCTTGATATGCTGACATAAGTAGCTTCTCCTGAAAGAAGTCATTACTCCCAGGGACACGCGCTTCTGTCTATTTGCACAATGTTTTGTTTGAACCGTGCGTTTTCGCTTTTTCATGCATTCGTACCTCTCTTTCATGTAGTGAGTTAGCATGAACAAGCCGGCACCGCGACGCTGCCTACTTCTATGTTGTTATCTCTTGTTGCTTCTATGTTGCTAGAGTTAACAGTGTAGATATAAAATTCGAAGGAGATACGCGTGTGAGAGGTAGAAGCTAGGGACCAGGGTAGGCGGACATCCGTCTTGGAGCTTCGAAAGTTCTTGAATTCCTGCTTCATGCAAGCGTCAAACCACTTATTCTCCAAGGAATTCGCTATTGAGGTGTACAAAGTAATGTGTGCTGTTTTTATCTTTCCAATGCCCCCACATTTCGGAACTTTCTCAGCTCCTGAGTTCGTAGGTTCCCTTTTGGGGAACACTTCCGTTCATACATGCCGAAGGCGTATCACTGTTCTCAAACACGTCCTTCTAATGGATCGTGTCTTGGTACGAGTTTTGAACTGTATTGTTGATATGTTATGAAGCAAACTTGGCTATTCACCCGCGTAGGCGCGATCGTTCATGTAAACGTTGTTGCAGCGGCAGTAGATGACCGTTCTCTGCTACTATGGAGGAAAGTGCCGGTCTGCAGGGCGCCGCTTGATGACGGTCAGCGTTTATGCGATCGCTTTTGCGGGCAAGCTGACCTGTTCATTCACTTTCCAAGTTTTAATTTATAGAGCTGAAAATACGTAAATAACCAGCAGTATCTAATTTTTATAGTAAGCCTGCCAATCATATTACAGCAAGGGTAGCTTTTGTTTTGTTATTTTTAAGTGAATATGGTAGGTTAATTTTTTTAGTGTAATAAGATCAATGTTGTTTTTTGATTTTTCTACAGAGAACTACAAACGGACGCAATCAAGAGTTAGGACCGCGGCGCGGCTCTCTTGGGCAGTCACGGGAGCTCAGCATAGTGTGCGCCTGCGTCTCTGCCCAAGAGAGCCGCGCCGCAGTCTCGACTCTTGTCCACGTACGTTTGGAGTTTCCTACATGCCAATAAGATTTTTAATTGTTAGGTCCTGAAAAGATGCTAAACCTTCCTTCCAAATCTACACTGTGATAAAATTTGCGACAATTGAGTATTCGTGCATATTGTTTGCCTTTCTCGCCTCCCTTTCTGAGTGCCGTATACTTTCTCCTTCTCTTTTCTTCTCCAGTGCCTCTCCAACTATTTTCTCTAACAGACGGAACACCCATATACCATCCTAGAGCAAGTACAGTTGCTAAGCTTTTTTGGGCTAGCTTATAGCCCGTTCGGAAAGTTTACCCACATTTTTTTTACCTTCTCTAGATGCTGGACATGCGTTTTGGTGATCATACCTTCTTGTTTTCTACATAATATTAAATAGTTGATGTTTGGTTTTCATGAACTCCTCTCATTTTGCAGATATGCGCAAAGCAATGTCGATGGACAAAGAGAAGAAGAGTATGATACCGTTACCGCATCCGGTCCATTCGAATGACATCTGACTAGAAAACGAGCAGTCCCTTGGTAGCCAGTTGATTAATTCTATCTTCGACAGTATACTAACATTTCTATGTGCCAATTTCAATGATATTGATGACATAAGCCTTTTCGGGTACCAAATCGTTCTTCCGCTCTGTTTCGTTGCTGTTATGTTTTGTGCATGCTTTCTTTCATTACTTATTAAGTACTGTTTTTTGAGCAAATGAATGTGATTCGTCTTCTTAAGTGTGATTCTTCATAGAAGCGGTGTCAAATGCTGTCAGCAAATATTTGCACTTGGCAAAGATTGTCTGGGTGCTTGTTTCCTCAAATTTTCATTTTTTTAAAGCTTTTAGTGCTAGATGTCTGTTGAAGAAGCTAATCAAAAGGAAAAATTCTCGATTTTCACTGGTATACAATATGGCACCACAGCGATGGCAGTTTTACTTATGATGCGGACGTCGAATAAGTTTCTCACACATGCTCAGCGAGGGAAGACTATTGTGGGAGCAGCTGGTACGACCTATGTCCCTAATTTACTTTTTACACCTTAATTTTTACGTTTTGTCTCATTACATTCGAAAAACCTTGATGAGTTACTTTTCAGGATGCCTTTACTTGTCAGTAGCTATTGAATTTGGTTTATTCCCGTTCAATTTCTTCGTGAAGGAGAAGGTTTCATTGCGCAAGACTTGACTATAAGTTGTTGTTGAATTAGAGTAATTGTATGGTTAAATGTTTGCCGAAGGTCTTGTTCTCTGATGTTTTGACACGAAAACATCGTGAGTTGTCGGTTTCTTCCTTTTTAGTGATGAACAAACTATGCTGAATTGAAGATGTTCAGTTTTTCTCGTTTTTTCTTCCAGATGTCCTCTGAGTCCTCTGAACTTTCAAAGAAAGTGTTAGAAAAGGACTGTTTTGAATGTCGAGTGACAGGATCACTGAGCTACGCAGCGATTGGAGCATTTGTTTTTTACCAGTCAACCGGTGGTTACTACTTGAAGCGACCTTACGTACAGCTAGCTGTCCGTAGCATTGGCGCTGGTAAGTTGTAGGCAGTTTTGAATATCTGCTGATAGAGGTGGATGGGAGTAGATGTACTCTTCTTCAGTCTTCATCTATGGAGCGTTGGCGCGTTGGTTCTACTTCCCTCCTTTTCGTTCGCTGAAAGGAACCCGACCAGGAATCGAAGTGTGAAAAATAGTATCCATTATTAACAATAAAAACTTTCATATATTTTGGTGTTTGGCATCTTATCTGCTTGAAGCTGAACCTTTTATGTTGCAGATGTGAGATATTGCGGAGAAATTATTCTCGTAAAAGAATCAGATGACCTTGAACTGTGATCGGCTATGACGCTGCTTGAAATTCGGCGTTGGCGACAAAACCTGTTATCGCATCTTTGTTTATTGTTCATTATCAGCAAGACAGAAACAAGAATCGTTGAGGCTTCACATTTAAATCTTCCTAGAGCATCCTATTTCAAAGCTCATACACTTTCCCAATTAAATAATAATGAAAACATTGAATTCAGAACAACCGTGAGATCATTTCAGCTCCTGATCCTTGAAATAGATGGGGCTTCGTGATTCGGCATTCATTTTGTTTTTCTATGAATTATATTGATTTCTAAGTATTGTCCTGGTCAGTTATTCTTGCACCACAGTGTGCCGCTCTCTGGGCTGCCGCGCCGCACCACCCACGCAGCGCGGCGCACTGGTTGTGGGGCGCTGCCGGTATTTATGTGGCCTAAGCATTTCGAAATGAAAGCCAGGTGAC
The DNA here is from genome assembly GCA_037903475.1 of Ancylostoma caninum. Lineage (NCBI taxonomy): Eukaryota > Metazoa > Nematoda > Chromadorea > Rhabditida > Ancylostomatidae > Ancylostoma > Ancylostoma caninum. The sequence continues at coordinate 48,043 of JBAJFG010000612.1, read as the reverse complement.
CGGGTACAAAGAAAAAAGGTGGAAAACATAAGCAAAACATCAATACTGGCAATTCTCATACAATATAAGGATGCCCAGTTCTAAGATTCATGGATTTGTGCAAGCGAAACAAGGTTAGCAGACTAACTTTCGCGTCCTGCGTCTCACACCATAACGTGATCTATACGACAACCAGTCAGGCTAACTATTGTTGCTTTGTCTGATATCATTTCATGAATCCTGGCCCAGAACGTCAAAGTTGATTTGCCAGCCCATCCACGTTTCGCCCAGTTATGCGTTCATGAATTCCAGCCTTAGGGTTTTTAGAGAAGCTCCGTAAATGTAACACATAATCGAAATTTAATGGTAATTTTCACAATACACAAAAGTAAAAATAGAGTGGAACGTCGAAGATGTGCGGTCTAATAAGTCCTTTTCTGCAGTACAATTAATGAGTGGGATCTGAAGAAACTTCCTAAACTCAACTCAGTAATGATCAGTGTGGCTTGAAGCCGGCTGCGACACCCCTTGTTCTCACGACTTCAAGCGATTTCTAATTGAATTATTGTTAGTTTTGCGACTCTCTCATCCTTTTTTTTTCTTAAGAAAAACCACTTTCCAGAGTGAACTCATTGATTTTGGCAGCAAAAATGAATATTGATGCGATCTTCGTGATGGGCGTAAGCGGATGCGGTAAAACAACCGCAGGTAGTCAGCTTGCGGATCGTCTCGGGTGGAGATACAAGGATGCTGACGACTTCCATTCAGAAGCTAATATAGCTAAAATGAGCGCTGGTCAGGACTACTTTCCTGCTTCTCACTTGCAAACAATAGATTTGGCTCATTCCAGCAATTCCTCTCAATGACGAGGATCGAAGGCCATGGTTGCTGGCGATAAACGATTACTGTAAATCGCACCCGAAGACTGTTCTGGGTTGTTCTGCTCTGAAGAAGCAATACCGTGATATTTTGAGGAATGGTATTCGCTGCAAATTTGTGTTTTTGGATGTGAGCAGGTTAGTATTTGAAGTAGCACTGGCAGAGAAACAGCTTGCTCAAATGGCCCATTCAATTTTTTCAGTCAAAACAATTTTTAACAAAATAGAATAGAGAAGAATTTATTTTTCTTCGCAGTGTTCATCATAAATGTTAGAATTCAGAATTGCGCACACTCCTCCTTTTCTGCGAGACGTGGAGCGTTGCTCCTGAAAAGGGCGGCGTGACTGAGCTGCGTGATTGGTCGGTTCATACGGTTCATCGCAACCGACCAATCGCAGAGCTCGACCGCGCTGCCCTTTACGGGTGAAAAGCTTCATATTCTTCTCATCTGCTACTTTTATTCCTTATTTTGAACAAGCTGAGCACTCCGTAGTTTCCAAAAAGTTTAAGTTTCCTTCCAGGAAGGAGCTGGAACGACGCTTGATGGAAAGGAAAAATCATTACATGCCGGTTAGCTTACTGGACAGTCAACTGGCGACCCTAGAGCGGCCTGATAAGGGTGAGAATGTGGTGGCTGTCCACATTGAGGATGAGGTTCCTGGTGACCTTATTGAGATCATAGTGAACCAACTGAACAAGGAGACCTCTGTATGACTTCTTTATTATTTGTTGTACAGAAAAACCAATTCAATTGGAAACTTTCTGTGATATTGTACTCATTTGCCGCCTCCTGCTGTAGATATTTTTGCTCAGCATTTTTTTGTTTTTCATCAATAAATAACCTGAATAAAACATTGAAGTTCTGTGAGTGATCTGGAATGATGTCTAAACAGCCCGAGGGATAGGGAAATAAGGGGCTGTGACACTTCATTAATGTCCCTTGATTTTGTCTATTAAGTAACTATACCAGTAGATGCTAAGCTTGCATTCAGAATATACTCTTTTTATGCGTTTCTGTTCAGGCTTCGTATCATTCTCAAAGCTTCTATTGATACAAGGCATTAAAACAGTCCTCGTTCAGTCCAAATAGGGTGTTACAGTCGTAAATGTTCGGGTGAAGCAAGGTTAAAACCCCGACATAAACAGGCCAATCAGCTTGGCATCTCCAAAGGTCATCAAGCGAAAGTGGGAGACCAAGGACCCCATTGTGTGGCTTTAAAGTAGCTTCGATCTTGCGTAGATACGAGATTCAGGTTGCGCATGTACTTCAATTATCGGCGAGAGGTGACGAAGTGAGAAAAACTGGATTTCATGTCGCAATTAGATCCGCACCAGTGCCTTTATTACGGACGCGGTGTCTGAGCTTGTAAAACAGGTGATTTCGTATCTTTGATGAGAGAGACTGGAAATTTTGAGCGTGAAATTCAACACCCTGATTGGTGGAATCGACGCTATAATTATGTATAGAACCAGCACTGTGCTCGAAAATTCTCAGTACCCGGACAATCGGAAATGATTCTGTATATCCCCTAAGAACGCAAGGTGGAAGAATGCGCATCTTCATGAGGTGTTGTACCTCACAATAGGCGAATTAGAAAAAGACGGAAGGAAAATTTTGGATAACAACAGGGAACAGGGCAACCATTGCTCATTGCAAGCGCAGGCACTGCAGTGGACCTGCTCACACGCGTCGCATCACCTGCACTCTAACTGTCTGCGTATCCGCACATACCACTGACTACAGGGCTATAGCGCTTGGTCGATCCCTCCGTTTTCTCTGTGAACGTGTCCGAACGTGTCCAAACGTGTGGTGAAGCCAGCGGAGGTACACCAGCTGCTGCCACTGATTTTTTAATGATTTTATTCCTATCTATCATACGTAGTATTATTTTATAGGATCAGGTTCTCGCACGTGGGGGAAGCTTTAGTTTTATGGCAATTTTGAATACTCGTTTCAGCTATATCTCCACAGCATTTCAAATGCCACATCTTTTAATGAGAAGGAATTTTATGGACCACAAACTTCTGAAATTATGTCATACACGATATGGCTTGGGAAAAAAAACTGTGCTCGTTGATTACTGCACCAACATCTTGCTGAATTGTCAAGTTGAAGCAAAAATACCTACGACCTTTTCCTCGATTGGAATGTTTAGCCGCTCACCACTCAAACTCCCAAAAACAACTTGTCGACAAACATTTAGCGAGCAAGTTTCTGACTGCATCGGAAACTTGCTCTCTCAAGAGCTTGTCGACAACTTGTCGTCCCCCTTCCTTACCGACAACTTGTCCTCACCCTTCGTTGCCGACAAGTTTTTTGAAGCCTAAGTAACACCCGTGGTGAATAGCGGAACTGCACATCGATTAACAGCAAACCCTAACCCTTTCTAGAATTGTACCACTGCAACCATAGCCCTGGTGCCCTCATTACACTCACTCTTGTCGACAAGTTGTCCAGTTAAAAGGTTACCGACAACTTGCTCGGCCAAAAGCTTGCTGACAAGTTTTTTCGTTAAAAGCTGGTCGACAACTTGTCTTTTCTATTTCTTATCGACAAGTTGTCGACAGAAAAGCTTGTCGACAAGCTTGTTCTGGGTGGCATGTTCATGCCAAACTTGTTGGCAACGACTTGCTAGTTGAAAGCTCGTTTGCAAGTTGTTTTTGGGCAAAGCTGGGTCGAGAACTTGTTTTTGGGGTTCTGAGCAGACGGATTTGCTTCCCTATGTGAATTATTCGAAAGAGGAAGCGCCACAAGCGGCACGAATCAGGAAGCATGCTGAAATGATCGCGTGCGGCTTAAACGCTGATGCTATCGGACAGTATCGCTTTATGGAATCGCCGCCGACGATTTCGTGTCCACAGAGGCATAGCATAACGAAGAAATGTAGCCTCAAGAGCGATGATAGTTGAGCGCTGGTCCTTAAATCTGCAATATTTTTTTTTTGCATCGTGTACCACATTTTCATGAGGAAGTAGCTTCTGTATACAGTAACCCGGAATAAAAGCTGAAGCTTAAATAATTCACATGAACTCCTGGCTCTGGATCATTTCCAGTCCCTGAGCCTATGCGTTATAACATGAACGTTCCCCAGACAACTGTATTTTAAGGCATTTAAATTAGTCTCAGTTAGTGGTCACAGGTGACGAAGGTCTGTGTGCGGTGAAATGGACACAAAATCGTATGCAATTTCAGAACACCGCACTATACAGAAAGCACTCAGCTTCTAATCACCTCGCTAAGTGTCAGAAGTTTTCGGGCTTTTTTTCCCTTCACTCCTTTTCAATCTCTGTCCGCAGTGGAACTGAGTCATTTAAGGCGAAATCGTTAAAAACCTGGGCAATAAATGCTGATTCAACGATGCTTCCACAACAGGATTGTGGAATTTTAGAGCATTCCATGCATTTACGTACGCATCTGGAAAATCTACACGGTGACAGGTTGTCTGTATCAGGGTTATCAAACAGGAACTATGGTAGTGAATTCGTAACCTGGAGATCCTGGACTGCTCCATTCAGGCAAACTATGGTTTTACGGAATGTTTATCTATGTAATACAAAGACCTAAAGCAATGAATACGTCGAAAGACAAAGTTCTTATGGTGGCCTCGTATTGTGCGCTTATACCTTCATGGATACTATCCTTGAGGCCATGTTATACAGCTACGGCTCGCGTTCTCATTTGATTCGACACGGGAATCACCAAAGCAAAAGTTTTAGTAATCATGAATTCAAAAAGAGACCTCTTACATGATTCAAGATCCAAAAGTGGCAGCAGGCAGAACCAGCGAACCATGTGGTGTCAGGGATAAAACTCTCCGAAGAAAAAACACAAAGAAAACGACAAAATATAATATAATAGAAAACGAAACAAATGAAATATAACAGTGGAAGATGATTGATGATAAAAAGGTGAAATAACAGTGCAATTAGTTCAACTGAAAATAAATTTCAAGAGAAAGGAGTAAAATATGTACGTTCTTACATATAAACTTACCCTGAACTTCGCAATGACTACATATAATTTCTAATTTGCTTAGTTTTCAGAAATTGGATTCACACACCACTTTAAAGGTTTTTGATTCCTTCCACCTAATAGTAAGCCTCCTAAAGTTACTTGTGAAGATAGATATTGTTTGGCGAGGTGTACTGCTCGTGATTTGCGCGGACTATGCCTATTATAGTCCGTTTCATCAGAGAACATAGTTGAAGAGACAAAAGAGAAGGAGGGAACGTATAGAAACCTACGGCAAATGGGGGGAAAAGACAAGTACTGGACGAGAATACTTAATTGTCACTTTGTAAAGAAACACTATAACCTTTGAAATAATGGTGTCAGTTGTCTTTTGCCCTTTACGAGTGAGAACTTTCTAAAAATGTCTTGAAACCTTTGCGGGAGAAGCGCTGACAAGAATTTTATGAAATTTAACAAATCCACCTAAATTACTTTCACAGTATCGCTTAGCTAATGGAAGAAAAGTAGGGAAAGACGTTCTGAAAGTTCGCAACAGTAACGCAGGCCAAACCGCGTAATACGTCGAGTTCAAAGCTATGCTACTCTCATTTGCTACGGAAGCTTCCATACTCCCAACGGGAACTGGGAAATAAACGAATAAATGAATAAATCCTTAGGGCTTTCAGTGGTCTGTTCTTTTGAATGTGCATTAGGAATGCCATATTTATTTGAAAAATTTAAGATGGAAGGGCCAGTGAAGGAAACGACGGCGTATATCCTAAAGATGGTAGGTAGCACAATCGTAAAACCGGAAATTGCTACATAATTCACTAGCGTCACTGTTTCAAAAGCGCATGGAACAAGACTGCTTACAAACCACTTCAATAACTAGCAGGAAGAGGAAATGTAGCTCCGTTACACAGCCTAGCAAGGTCAAGGGAAGCTGCTAAAAAGGCACTTAGTCATTGTTAGCTGTCATAATTGGGTTAACATGCCACCCACTTGTCGTTCTCTAGAAGACAAAGCTTCTAGAAGAAGCTGTAGGTTTTGCAGCTCTACATGCCTGGAGAGCATTTCCCTCTCATAAGGGAACCAGTCTTTGAAGACGGTATTAATTTCTGGGTTCATTACGTGTATGAGTGGGGCTTGACTATTTCGGGAAAAAATGTCACGAACATGCACATACACGGAATATAGAGAGAGATGGAAACCCTGGGTCTAACCCTGAAAAATCTGAAATAAAAAAGAAACAAAAAACCTAAACACAAGAAATCTAAACCCAAAAGGATGCAAAAAACCTAAGTACGCAGAGAGAATGAAGGCATGAGATCGGCATAGTTTCTTGAGTGTGAGAGAGAGAGAGAGAGAGAGAAAGAGAGAGAGAGCAGCTGTGTCTTCCTTGACAAAGGAAAATGTGATTTTTCTCCGGAAATTTCTTTTTTATCAATTGTCTTTTCTCTCGAAGTCCCTAACGGTTTTCACCGCTTTTTAAATAGTTTTTTTTTACTTCCATGGCACAGGAAAAAGTTGATTTCTCCAGAAAATCAGAGATAGAACTGGATAGCCAGTCACAGAGATAGAATTCATGAATTTCAGCGCGATTTGCGAGGTTTCCCTACGACTTCTTTGAGAGTGTTTGCAGAAAAAAGGAAAATTCTGGCACAATGTTCTTCTCTTTAGCAGATTTCACTAAAAATTTCTATAAACTCGACCATTAGGTGAGTACGGGAAATTTCGCAATTTTTTCTCACGAAACTGTCACAGAACATACAGAAACAATTTCAATGAGGTACTATCTGGGCTTTCGAATTTTGACGAGAAAAATTCGATGAACGAACCGTTCGAAAAGCCATTTTGTTTGCTGGAAAACAAGTGCTTCGAGTTACTGAGTTGAGAGTGCTGAAAGTCATCAAGGAATGAGAGCTGGGAAATTACCAGTGGGGCATATTCACAAAACATTTGCAGTTATGTAAAGAAACCATGCCGGTAGTAGACGTAACTGCGCTTCTTTACCTTAATTTCTGTTTACATTTATTTATTTTTTTATTTATTTACATATTTTATTCACTTGAAGTGTGCCGTTAAAAATCATAGTTACAAAAAAATACATGTGTTTGAAAAAGTCAATTTTTATTTTTCTAGAATTTCACATTAGATGGAATCCTACCAGCGATTGAAATCGACTACATCAGAAGGATTAGGATGAACACGGTAAGGTATCACGGACATTGCTAGGTATTATAACACCAATGCTGCTTGATATTTCAGAGGTAATCTTCTTTTTCAAACGCGGTCCCTAATACCAACTGATATAATCCGGTACCATCTTCAATAATTTGACTAGCCCAATAACTTCCATTTTTGCTTTCAAGAGCCGAAAAAAAGAAGAATTTCAGCATTGCATTTGCGAGAAAGTTAGCACTGTGTTTGTTGAAATTATGCCATTAAATCCGTAGACCGAGGAGGTAATCCCAGCAACTGCACTGACAAAACAACAGATTTCCCTAGGAATTACAGCTATTTTTCAACGAAGATTAACTTTTGCTGAACAAAAATGTGGTTTCCCATTTCAGATCATTCTCGACCCTGAATTGTTTATCCATGATCCGCCGTGTTGCAGATTTCCAAGTGTCTAATGAGATAATTCCCCTAAGTTTCACATGAGGCTGCAACCAGTTTTGACTGGGAAAAGTCTTGCACTTAAGGTCAAGCAGCTAGAAGTTAATTACGGATGCTCGCAATCCAGACCCATAGAGGTCTTCTTACAAGCCTTGAAAAAAAAGCCATTTTTTCCTGAGAGCCTCTACGATAACGCTTGTTCTTCGCGCATTTGTCTGTGTAACAAGCTAAATAGCACCTGAGGTTGTTGTTTTTTTTTGTCTCGAAGTTACGCAAGTGCGGTTTTCATCGAGACACCGCTCTACTATGCGAAACTCGCCTGCGGGACCGAAATATGGCGTAACCGCGGGCGAAAACTCGCCATCGCGAGCGCGCCGCCGGCGTATAAAAGCTCCCGGGTGTTACCGCTAATCGCAACATTTCATCGTATTGCGTCGCTTCCGTTGGCAGCGCACGCTAATTCGAGCTTTTCCTCATTGTTCTCGACCATTCTTCATTAATAGCTATCTCATGCAGACACGAGACAAATGATTGTTTCACCTGAGAAATCTCGCATTAGTTGGGTTATAATTCCCAGATTTTCCAAGGATATCTTCTGAAGCTGCTTATTAGGTCTTATTCGGGAGCTTATTATGCTATCGCTTTCCATTGGCGACAAATGTAGTTTTAAAAACAACATGAAAACAATTTCAACTCATTTTTTGCTGTACGAGCTAGAATAGCCCATTTTGAAGATTTTTTTCTGTGAGACAGGTGCATAGAAAAGCAATAACCATGCCCTTATAAATCTGAGCCTCTCAAACCCCTCTTTGGCTTTTGTGCTTCCCACCAGAAAGATTGTTGTCCACGAAAATCTTGTGCGTTAGCACATGTCGTGCAGCCCAGCTGGATAAGCATTTGTCCATGTGTCTCTTTAAAGTAACTAGGACCTGGATGCATCATTGAGATTACCGAAAAGGGTAAGCTTGACGATGCCCGAGTTTGCCATGGGTAAACTTTTGTATGATGACACGCTCACCCTGGGTAATCTCAATGATGCGCTATACAGCTTAACGGGATAAGCACTCGTCATGTGTCTGTCTAAGGTAACTAGGGCTAGAAGCACCACTGAGATTACCCAGGGTAAACGTGTCGAATGTTAACACGCTCACCCTGGGCAATCTCGTTGATGTCTACGGCTCTCGGATCTATCCCCGCTATAGCGATCGAAGCAACACAGAACTGTCCATATTTGCACTAGTCTAATGTATTTCCACAAAACAAACTGTTCGTACCCAGTTTCGCAATCAAAAGTATGTAAATGTGGGCGTGGTTTCCCCATCATGCTGGTAGTGTATGTTTTCATGTTTCTCTTCCACCTCCAAGCCTATTCATCTAATTTTTTTCGATTACGTAGGTGTGAAGCAATAGGTCTCCAGTAAATTCCCAAGACTTTCCGAATAAATCCCTAATTAGTGCTTTTTTTAAAGAACTTATTTGAATGAAAAAAGTTAAATTTGCCAAGAAATGGCGTACTTCGACGGTGTTTGCATGGTTTTTGAAATAAGAATACTAGAAATCGGGAAAAAAATGTGGAATTCTCACTTCGAATCATAATTCGAACCCATGCTTTCCGTACTGTTCCATCGCATGTGCTTGCTATTTTAAAGGTGATAGACTTTATTTCAAGAGTATCTTTTCAGCATGCGCCTTCTCGTGCTCGTCGCGCTCGTCGGCACTTCAGAAGCCTTCCTATTTAGTTTGCTTGGCCTAGGAGGCGGTGGAAGCAGCGGATGCGGAGGAGGATGCGGATGCAGCGGAGGATCATCTTGCGGAGCAGTTGCAGCGGCAGCACCAACCTACTCAGCACCAGCGTCAGCAGGATACGCAGTCGCTCCACCACAGGCAGCTCCTCCATCTGGAGGATACGCAGTCGCCCCCGGTGGTGGTGGTGCTGGATATGCACCACCTCCACCTCCACCACCACCATACTCTCCTCCGATTAGTTCGCCACCTGTCGGATCTTATGGCGGCCCCTCTGGCGGTAGCTACGCTGGAGCTGCAGGAGGTGGCTATGGTGGACCTGCTGGAGGCAGTGGTTATGGCGGACCTTCTGGCGGAAGCTACGCTGCGCCCGGAGGAGGTGGATTCGGAGGACCACAATCCGCGCCCGCAACTGGAGGATTTGGTGGACCCGCCGGAGGATCATACGCAGCTGGACCAGGACCCGCTCCCTATTCGCCGCCAGTTGGACCCGCCCCAGGAGGACCAGCTCCAGGAGGCTCCTATGCAGGAGCTGGACCCGCCCCAGGTGGACCTGCCCCAGGTGGTCCATACGGAGGAGGTGGACCCGCAGGAGGTGGCTCGTATGCAGGAGCTGGACCCGCCCCAGGTGGACCTGCCCCAGGTGGTCCATACGGAGGAGGTGGACCCGCAGCAGGTGGCTCATATGCAGGAGCTGGACCCGCCCCAGGTGGATTTGGAGGAGCTGGACCAGCTAGCGATGCCGCGAGCTTCGGAGGACCCGCCCAAGGAGGACCTGCACCAGGTGGCTCATACGCAGGAGCTGGACCTGCGCCAGGAGGACCCGCCCCAGGAGGACCTGCACCAGGTGGCTCATACGCAGGAGCTGGACCCGCCCCAGGAGGACCTGCCCCAGGAGGTCCATATGGAGGAGGTGGCCCAGCACCAGGAGGCTCATATGCAGGAGCTGGACCCGCCCCAGGTGGATTTGGAGGAGCTGGGCCAGCTAGCGATGCCGCGAGCTTCGGAGGACCCGCCCAAGGAGGACCTGCACCAGGTGGCTCATACGCAGGAGCTGGACCTGCGCCAGGAGGACCCGCCCCAGGAGGACCTGCCCCAGGTGGTTCATACGCAGGAGCTGGACCCGCTCCAGGTGGATTCGGAGGACCTGGACCAGCCAGCGATGCCGTGAACCTTGGAGGCCCCGTATCAGGCGGACCTGCCCCAGGAGGTTCATACGTACAAGCCGGCCCCGCTCCAGGTGGATTCAGCGGATCTGGTCCAGCTCCAGGCTACGGAGGACCCGCTCCAGGAGGACCTGCGCCAGGTGGATCATATGCAGGAGCTGGACCCGCGCCAGGAGGACCTGCACCAGGTGGTCCTGCTCTAGGTGGTTCATATGCAGGAGCTGGACCCGCCCCAGGTGGATTCGGAGGACCAGGACCAGCTAATGACGCCCCTGCCCCAAGCTACGGTGTACCAGGTGGACCTGCCCCAGGTGGACCTGCTCCAGGTGGCTCATACGCAGGAGCCGGTCCCGCTCCAGGTGGACCTGCCCCCGGAGGACCAGCTCCAGGTGGTGTCTACGCCGGTGGACCTCAGGGTGGTCCCGCCAACGACGTCTCTGTATCAGGTGGTGGAGCCGGCGGAGCCTACGTCAACCCCCAAAAGAAACATAAGCGACATTACCCATGAACATGACATTGTCCATTTTATGTTTGTACATGTGTGATAAAACAGTTTTCTCTAGTTCTATTCGTGAACAAAATGCTAAAGTGATAGTGAGAAAGTATACAAAAAAGAAAAAGTGTTAATAAATGAATTTCCCAAGATAGGTCGTGCAGAGTGGGTCGGTGCACAAGCACTCGGCATTCTTCTAGCTCGTTTTCTGCACAAAGAAATTGGTGTCTGGTTTGATTCTTCTTTTCAGAAAGGTTCTTGGGGCTTCAGTTTCATAGAGACGTGTAGGTGATCACATTTTTAAGAAGAGAAGTTATGGTCTGTAAAGCTGTCATTCCGCGACCTCATGAAAGTTTTCGAAGATAAAGTAGTAAATACATTTGAACCTTAATTCTCGCGATTGAGACTGAAGTTGCAAATTAAGAGGACACCGTCGTCGGATCTTGACAACGAATTTCGCCTTGCAGCTGCAGGGCTCGCATTCATGAACGTATTCGTTAACCGTGCAAACCAACAATGGTTGGCGTGTTTGGTTACCCTACAAGGTACAATATCAAAGATGCAGGACATAGAAGTTGGTAGGCTAACCCGGTTCCTTTGATTATGCGATCTTGAGTCGTAGGTCAGGAAGTAAACAGTGATCAATTACCTAAAAGCTTGCAATATACTTCGAAATTTGCCAATCTACTAGAGTTGAGCGCTCAAAAAGCTCCAGTTGGACAACAGCGCACATCTCCGACACCTCCAACTGCTTCATTACAATAGTGGAACAAATGCAGCTCAAGCTGTTGGGGATGTTGAAAGGGTCTATGTGGAAGTCGCCACTGTTGAAGGGACAGCGCAGAAGTGGATGTTTGCTTCTGAGAGGTCGATTTTGTGCTGGAGGATGCACCTTGTTCTCTACGCAGAATTCGTAGAGTAATGGGGCGATTCTTCGCAAGAAATGGGTAAATTTTCATGCGAGCTCGGTTATCATAATATATCATAAATTCGTCAGAAAAGTTTGAAAATTTAATAAACGTCCTAGAAGGAAGAGAAAGGCGGACAATTTTACATTATTCTGCACAATAGAGTAGAACAAAGGACGGATATGCAATAATCGTTGAAGAAGATCATAATCATATCAGTATGGAGCAATTTATACTGGATGCCTGCGTTTGACGCGCTGGCGTCATTATGAAGGATAGGGCCAGTCGCATTGCTGAGGAAGCTCAGTTATTTTTCGTTCGAATTTATTTTTCTCCATTAAAACAATCAACAATTAATAACTATATGCACCCTCATATTCGACAACATATTGCCATTTATAGGTAATTTTCGGATCCCGCTTGTGTAGAAATCTTGGAGTTTTAGCGAATAGAGTTCTTCCAATTCTCGCTACTTCTCACTTCCTGTCGAATGAAATGTGACCCTCCAGTTGGACAACAGCGCACATCTCCGACACCTCCAACTGCTTCATTACAATAGTGGAACAAATGCAGCTCAAGCTGTTGGGGATGTTGAAAGGGTCTATGTGGAAGTCGCCACTGTTGAAGGGACAGCGCAGAAGTGGATGTTTGCTTCTGAGAGGTCGATTTTGTGCTGGAGGATGCACCTTGTTCTCTACGCAGAATTCGTAGAGTAATGGGGCGATTCTTCGCAAGAAATTACTCTAGATGTGAAGAAGAAGTACTGCGCACACGAACTTCCAAAAAAACCTATGTTAAACTAGTCCACTCCATGAAAATACATTGAATGCTCAGAAAAACCGCAAGAACTTATTGCCCAACCTACCAGTAAAACTTAAGTACACTAACTAAAAGGAGAAGAGAGAGACTAATATTTTGGTGAATCAGGTTAAGCAATGTTCACCGATTACTACTCTCCTCCGCTTGAGGTAGTGGAGGACAAACGATTTTAAATAAGGCCAAAACAAGAAAACAGACAGGGCAATCTGGTGCAGGATACGCGCAACGACACCCTGTTGAAGTTCTATAAACCATGTGAACGAATCGACCATTTGGCTCCAAAGTTTTGTCCCAGTCAGTGGACCTGTTCCCTACAGCCTACCCTGTTATACAGGATTTTCTGGCTTCGCACCAGCTGTGAAGTAGCGGCCATTTTTGTAAAGATGGTCATCCACCATCAGTACATCTATGTGGTGGCCCCTTGTCTGCTCGACGGTCAACACCTGAGCATCATTCGGTATTGACCGGTTGTGACATCGTCCCTGGACGCGCGCACCGATCTCGCAAGGCGCGCGCAGCAAGTTCGCTGGGCGCGCGCCTCAATCTCGGTTCTGCCGGGGCCTTACCTGCGCGGCCAGCGAGATTGTCGCGCGCGCCCTGCGAATATTTGCCTGAGTAAGAAGCAACTGAGACGGTTGCAGATGGAACAATGAGCTTTTATGCGATCAGTTTCAGCGTCACATGTTGTTCATCTCTACTGTTGATTTCTGGTGATCGTCTCTTTATCATCACCGCTTCCATCATCCTTCGTTCTGAAGGATCTTCCAGAAACCGATGAAGCACGGTGACATCCAATTCTGGTGCGCGCTCCTAGGTGTGAATAAGTGTGCGATGTCTGGAGAAACTGCTTGAGGGTTACGAGCTCGGATTTTGCAGAGATTTATGCAGAGGCCGCAAGGTCTCGCCGAAGTATTTCTGTCCACACCTTCGACAAGTGACCATGTATGCAGTTCCTCTCTTTCCTCCTTCCTCTACGAAGTTACTGTAAGGTTCAGGACTTCGATTCGTTGAGTCGCCAGTCCCCCACACTACTGGAAAGATGGCATTATGCAGGCTGTTAGGGTGCGTGTCCTTTTGATGCTATTGGTTGAAATTTTAGAAGGAAATTTTTCAAACAATGCGGTCGAATCTTATTGCTCCTACCATCAAACGGAACAAAACTATGTAAAAGCTAAGCAGTGGACAGAAATTTTCTGTTAATATTCTTAAAGCTGTCATCTCTGGGAAGGTTTCTGTAATGAGCTCATTCGAGTAACATTGACGAATTCTACAGTAGAAACCCTGAGAAACAGTTTTGAGACGACTCGATAAGCGGACATTGAGGTAAGGATTGTTACTAGTTCTTGATGTTGTTAAAAATGAAGAATTGATGATAGTACTTTTCAGCATACTAAAGATGAATTGTCGCAAGATCGATAAATTCCTGCCAATTATGCAATGCGCTGGTTCCACAACGATTCCAGCATTAGAATCTGTTTTCAACAGCGTAGTGACTCAATGAACGAATGAGTAAATCAATGAATAAATGAATAAATGAATGAATGAATGAATGAATGAATGAATGGATGGATGAATGAATGAATAAATGAATGAATGAATGAATGAATGAATAAATGAATAAATAAATCAATGAATGAATGATCAAATGAATGACTGACTGAATGAATGAATGAATGAATGAATGAATGAATGAACGGATTCTATTCGCTTATTTTTGATGCTTTAACTCACTTTCGCTGAAGCAAACATGTTTTTTGCTCTTATGAATTTTTTTTGCGTGTGGGCATCCATTGGAGAGCGGCCGTGACATGGAAAAAGTCAGAGAACAGAGAAGTAGCTGCACTATTCATAAAACACTATTCCCTATTGCTACTGGGAAAATATTGCACGGTATCAGCGTTGTTCAATGAGTTTTATGAGTAAACTCTCAACGTTCTTCATGTCGTACTACCTCACTCTATCGTTATGAGGTCAAGGAACTCCAACGTTCACATGCATTGTTTTTCTGCCCCGCCGACGAGGCTTTTTACCGTTTCAGACTCGTGTGGAGCTATTCTTTTATGATGCTTTGCAGCTGAGGATCGGTGTTCAACCACCACAATGTCCTTGTACGAGATGCTCTGTCAACAGAAATCACGAGTTCGAATAAGGAGTACGCAAATTGCTCAAGGACGGCGCTCTTTCAGCGCGCTTCTTTCATACGTGTTCCTTGAGTCGAACAAAAACCATGCAACTTCCTATATAAAAGGTCAATGCAGCTCACAGCGGAACAAGCAGCAGAGATGAACTCACTTCTCACATTGACACTCGCTTCTTTTCTCATCGTGTGAGTCCTATTTTGAGCCCAAAGTGCATCCCTCCAACGATAATAAATAGGTGTTGCATAATTATCTTTAATAATTTCAGGACTGTGCTGTCTGCTGCACCAAAGGGTAAGCATTAACTGGTGAATATTGAAACTGCCATCGAGGATAAAATAAGAGAGATTTCTATTTCTATGGAAGCGAAGTTGACGTGGTGTAGTCTGTCTGACAAGATGTCTTCAAATTTGCCAGTATTTAAGAGCAAGACCGATTCTGATAACTGTGCACGACGAACGCAGACCAAATGGTTCGAGTAGAAACCCTTGCTGCAACGGTTGTCAGTTGTTGCCATCCTTCCCTTGATTGCTGCTAAAGGGCCGACAGTTTGAGCAGCAATCGGGGAGAGGATAACAGCAGCTGGGAACCGTTGCTGCTAGGGTTTCAACTCGGACCATTACGCGGTTAGGGCTTCGTTCGTGCTGCACAGTTATCAGGGAAAGTGAGCAGCAAAATTTCTTATCGGTCATATTTACATAAATATTAGATTATTTCATGTAATACTGTAGTTCTTACTGTAGCAGTAGATGAATTTTTTGTGAAGAATCTAGCAAGCCCACTCTTAAACTTTTTTGAACTATATTCCGTTTGATATAAGAAGGAATTGAAAAACAACAAAAAAAAAAGAATTTTTTAACAAACAAAAAAGTTTATATGTATTGTGGTGTAGTGGTGTAGCAATGAATTATGTAGTAGTAACCTTTCTGAATTCAGGAAAATGCATCCCGTCGAGTATCAATGGGATACCTCAGGTGAGCCAACGGTTTTGGAAAATTTGATCTTGTACGAATGAAGAAATAGAATTAACTGTGTACGGGGAGCCAGGGTTCCTTAGATGTCCATAGGGCGCTCTTGACCACCCCAAAAACCTACAACACTTGCTGTGAGGGAATAAAATACTTTCTTTTGTTCAAACATTTCATTTATTAAATAAGACTTAGCCTTAGTATAGGCATTTTGTAATTCTACACTTGTAATTTTTACGTCTGGATCCCCGAAGTGGTGAAAAATTATTATTCACCGCATTCCCCTTCCCCTTCTATCTCTACTTTCTGTATCTGCTGCTGCGGGACACTCATGATGTATGTAGGTACCGGCACATCTTTCCACTTCGTAATTTTACGGGATAAGTTGACCTCATTATAGGTTAGATACGACCTCATTCCCAGCTTGCATGAGCCTTGTTGAAGTTTGCAATAGAGCTCTCTGGGTAGTGGTAGTAAGGAGAGAAAAAAGGAACTTTTTTGAGGACAAAAATATTTTCCCTAGAATTGTTTGACTGGTCTCGGAAATTATTTTTCGGATTGTAATTGAATTCCAATTTGCACCACATATACCTAAAATCCAAATTTCTATAATTTTAGCTGAGTCCTGTACCTCTGCCATCTGCAGCTGTGTCAAACAACCCACAAAAAGGTAATGTTTGATTGTGTGCGTGAAATTTCCTACGCCTTCATAAAATATCTGAGGGCTTAGTCGAGATGTCACGTTCGGGAATGAAAAATTAGTGACCAGAATCCAGTAATTTGCATTTTATGACACCCCATCATTGCAGTTGAGGCCTATCGCAGACGAATGAACAAGCTACGCCTGAAGGCTTGGAAGGCCAAACTCGTCAAAAAACATAAGAACAAGAGAAGAAGGGTTGTAAAGAAGAAGCACTAGGTTATTTTTTCGTAGGAGAACTGCAAAAACTTTCTTTTTCTGTGTTTTTACTCAATAAAATTTCTCACAAATATCAAGACATTGTATACGCATCGGAAAATGAATCAAGTGAGCACCTGGGTTGAGGTGATAGTAGGGATTACACCAGTTGTTGAGAGAAAGATAAAGGCCAGGGATATCGAAGAGTTCAATACTTACAACTGCAATAGTTGGCTTTTGTGATTTCTTCGCATTTGTCCATAGAAGGAAGTACTAAACAACTGGTTCGACGTCCTCTTCGATGGAAAGTTAGATAAGATAGATTCAAACGGCGCCTTAATGATTTCCGCTATCTAACTTATATCGTGAATTCATAAATATGAACAGAATAGTTAACTTTTAACACTAATATGGTTTCGACTGATAAGAACTTTACGTACACTATACGAATATTCTCGTTATTTTGTGATACCATCTAATTTTACCAGAATTTAAGGAGTTCGTAATATAAAAGCAGCAGCAAAAAAGGTTAGTTGGTTGCTTTATTTTTCATTTGTCCTTTGTTACAAGGGTTCAAAAGTCTGCGTTTGTACGTAGAGCACTTTGCCTGTCGCCGACAAATAGCTCGACGCGGCTCATGTCAGGTTTGTTTGTTCCATCCAAGACGACTCTGATAAAATTAAGTCGACAGGCTACCCGGAAGGGTGGATCTTGCTTGCAGTTAACCCGGTCACCTCTAACCAATGACCTCTTTGATACTCGATCCCTCCCTTTCCGTGCAATTCTAGAATCCGGACAAAAAAAAAGCCGCGGGGCGAACTTATTTGACAATCTGATACAGTGTTTGTTCAATCTGTACGCAAATAAAAGAAAAATGTTATTGAAACGCATTAATTGGTAATTAAGTGATAGAAACCACAGTTTGTAAGAGGTGCAATGAGAACATGTAAAGAAACTCAGTGGCTACAATACTTCCGTGAGAACGCTAATCAACAACAAATTATTGCTTAACCAAGCTGTATCAGAAGGCATCCGGTGACTGCAGCTTGAGGACTGACTGAAGTGTGAAGAAATCCACCGAGAGGCAGTAGGCGAACATACCAACGCAAGGATTTGTCTGAAATAAATGGCTAATAAAATTCTGGATCAGTGAATTTCACTCAGTAAGATGGCTATGTAGACAGTTGATGCTTTATATTGGGTATAAGAAATACAGGTTGCTAAAAAGTGGTAGGAACGGCTGTCTAAGTGGGTTTTCTGAGATCTGACCCACCAGACAGTGTTGGCTGACTTGGTATCATTAATTAGCGAAATCATCCTGAATGATCAGTTACCACTTCTGTTGTCGGAGCTAATATTTTTTTTCGCATGCAACGATTTTTGCTCACACATTGCACGCTTTCATGAGGGTATGATCCTAAAACAGGTCGTTGGGTTAAGTTTGCACAGACTTCCTGAAAGCTGTTAAGTTATGGAATCCCTCAAGAAATGGTATACCTCGTGGCGGTTTGCTTACAGAGCTAGTAGAGGAGATGCTTGCTCATGAACTGTCTCTTTTGAAGAGCTTTTTTCGTAGAAGTGATCGTCCAACAGATCGCCTTTCAATCAGTGATAAGTGCAAGTTGCAGCGTTGAAGTGAGATCAGGCGATGTTTCAGCTGTTAGGCCTCCTAGTAGAGGCCTATGACCACTTATTACGTTACTTCCTGAGGAACAGACGATTTGGTTAGCTTGAATAAAGGACCAAACCACTGAACTTGTGTGAGGATGTGGTGTAGGTAGATGAAGGGAGAGCTTCGAGGGTTTGAATGCCAAATTGAGCCTAATCAGAGTAAATGCGTTGACGCCGTTGTTAAGCATGGGTAGCTTTGTGTTTGTTAACACCTTTACCCAGGGTAATCTCAGGGATGCATTCAGCCAAGAATTCATCCTGAAGATCTGTTCTCAAAACCATCGGAAAACTTGTGTTCTGAAGGGTTCCTCGGCAGAGGGCAGGTCGACAATTCCAGAAGATGAGTGGTACCTAACCAGGAATGAGCTAAAGTTACCATGCGGTTTTTGGCATGGTAACAAGTGTTCGCTAAACACCTTATATAGGGACTACTGGCACAGACAACAATCGGTTGTCCCCATCCCCCCCCCCCCGGTGAAAGGTTTATTGGCCATTTTGCCCAAATCATTGGTGTCGTCGCTTCACGATGGTCCAGGATCTATGGTTAGAGCGTGCTGGATGTGTTATCCCGTGCACGGGTCCATAGCATCGTGGACGCAGAATCAGGGCGGCACCTACTCGACCCTCTCACTTGAAGCATGCTCTTACTATATTTCTCGTCCAGGTCCCTTCACGATTCTGTAACCGCGGATTCCGTCTATCTTTTCGAGAAAGGCCATGCATAGGAATCGTGTGAAAAATTGCGTCTTCTTAAGAAAAATGTCCTTTTTTCTGCTTCCATAACAGGTTTTCAGGCTTTGTTACGTTCACAACCGGCAGCAGTTGTCCTCGCAGTAAAAAATAGTATTTTTCTGCCAAGGAGTACACCAACAATTTTTTAAAGAGATCGATTCTGCCACTTGTTCGATGGTTGTAATTTTTGACAATGCACTACGTGGGTAGGACGTCGACATATAAGCAGGATTGGAAAATTTTAGGTAAACCGGGATTATGGGCTGAATGCTCCTTTTACTAAGTAAAATTTTTTTTAAAAAATTTAATGGTTGCTGTCCTGTTCTACACGACAAGGCTATCTACAGAGGAATGTAAACAAATGAATAGTTTGATATTTGAGGTCAATGATGAGGTTGCTGCCCTAAGAAAAAAATCAACCATATATGATGACGTGCACTTAAGTGTTGGAGAAATTAACCTATAGAAGCTGTAACGTACCTTGATATGCTTTGCTTCTTGCTGCTTTTCATAGGACAATTTTTCACCAGCACCGTCCAGATCACTAGCAGATATCAGCTGTTCATCACAATTACAAAAGCATTTCATGAACTGAAATTTTCGACGGGAGGGTTTATTTCGTATCTTTGAAGGTCCTGATCCATGGTTTTCGCGTCCCTATTCAGTGGCTTACCCTTTTACAAAGAAATTTATATTCTTCGCATTCAGTCTGCGGACGACCAAGAAACGGCTTTGCCTGTTGTGTAGCTATTGGAATGAAGGGACCTGCAAAAAGGAAGCTCTTCGAATGCAGCGATGAAAAGAATTCACACAGACAAACCATCGTCCTTATCCACGAAATCTGCATCGAAACCTCTTGTCTGGGGGATTAGCGTAGCAGAGATAAGGAACACAACCAACCACATTAAGATTCAACAATCAAATGATACTTACAATCTTGTCTTTTGATTGTGATTAGTTGCTTTCAGAAGCTGTATGTATTCAGGTAGTCAGGGCAATCCATGCGATATGCATGAATTTGACGCGCGCGCGTGTGATAAGGGATACGGTCAAGGCGTACGCCGCGACGCGACCGCGCCGCACGCGTACGCCTCTCA
Source organism: Ancylostoma caninum (assembly GCA_037903475.1). Taxonomy (NCBI): domain Eukaryota; kingdom Metazoa; phylum Nematoda; class Chromadorea; order Rhabditida; family Ancylostomatidae; genus Ancylostoma; species Ancylostoma caninum. The sequence goes on along the minus strand of JBAJFG010000612.1, from coordinate 27,981 downwards.
AGTTCAGGTTGTTTCTTCAAATTCGACGCACATTGACAATGACATTGGTGGCCGCCTGCTCACAGCATGTGAGTTCCGATAACGTTCGCCTGTCCCAATCAAGCTTGGAAAAGTTGTCCATATCCACGAAGAACTGCCCATATCCTCGAAGGCTGTAGCCGCGACGCGCACATGAATCGACCAATCACAGACCAGCGGCGCACCTCTTGTCACGTAGCCTATGATGAGTTATAGTGCCATCGCAGATAATGGACATGCTCCTTTGAGCACTCGTCACGAGAAATCCTCCGCAAATAGATGCGTGGGTCCGACGTGCGACTGACGCATGCACTGAGTATAGTTTACCCTTTTGTAGTGGGTTGGACAACGATAATCATCGGACCAGGCATCATCGGACCAGGCTCTACATGATGCTACGGTATGATGAAAATCGGAACGACCGTCTTTCAACTTCCCCTTGTACAGGGGTATCAAAAGTTTCCAGCCTCCGCTCACCCATTCCATATTTCTGTACAGTTTTGGTAGCATCATGTAGGGTGAAGCCTTTCATATTATTAGGTTGTCGCGAAAGTTTCCCGCCACTATTCGATCTTTTTTTCAATTTTATTTTTTTATTCAATACAGCTGATCCGGTGAATACGGTGGGTGGGCCAGAATATGCCATCCTAAGCTCTACATTTTTTTGCTGGGTCTCTTGCCAATGTGTGGACGAGCGTTGTCATGTAAGAAGTAAACTTTGTCTTGTTACCCACGAAGAGCCGCAGCGACGTAATCCAGTTGCCTACAGTAGATTTCGGCGGAGACAGAAGAGTTTGTTGGTAACAGTTCCAAGTGAATGAATCCTTTGCAGTTCCACCAAACACTGAGCATTACCTTCTGAGGGTGTAGTTCTGTTTGCGGCGTTGGGATCCCAGGTTCGTCGCGTCCGAGCCACTGGCGCTTTCTCGTGTAGTTTGCGTAGAGGACCCACTTCTCATCACCGGTAACCAAGTAGTCCTGTCAGGTGAAAGTCCTTCGAAAAGTCAAAGTTCATGCATGCATCTCTGCGCACCTGGAGCTGGCGACTACTCAGATTGTGAGGTATCCATGCGCCGTACTTCCACGTCTTTGCGGCGCTGCGCAGGTGAACGGCCACTGTATTGTAATGACATCGGAGTTCATCTGCCAGTTCACGGGTATCGCGGCGAGGATCCTCTTCAATTAGCTCTAGGAGTAGCTCCTGATCGACTTCAACTGGTCGACCAGATCGCGTCAAGTCAAAATCGCCATTTTTGAACTTCCGAAACCAAACCTTGGCCGTGTCGTAGGAGAAGTTGAGGGACCCATCGCATCACATATGTTTTTTGTCGCATCTCTTGCACTGCTGTTTTTTTCTGAATTCGTAAAGCAGAAGAAGTCGAACCTGCTTCGAGTCTAGGACGATTTCTTCGGCCATAATCCCAACCGAAAGCCAAGAGAAGAAAGATGTAAGTGTTGACCAACTTTTGTATACGTTTCGAATAGGAAGATCCAAAAGAATCCTGAGGAAACATGTGAGATTTCGAAGTGAGTGGCGGGAAACTTTCGTTGAGATACGAGAGTTCCTCAGAATTGAGAGAAAACCTGATTTCTTACTTAGTCGGATTTGTTTTTCTGAATGTACGTAATGATGCACCAGTACTCAGAAATTGAATGAAGCTCTGAAAATAAAGCTATAAATAAATAATATAATAATATAATATATAATAATATAATAAATACGTGGGAGAAACAGGGCGGCCTCTTTGTACACGGATAAAAGAACACTTAGATGGGCTTAACAAATCAAGACCTTCTACCCCACTGGGAGCACATCGCAGACTACGCCACGAAAATTCTGTCATTCAAATTGGAGTTACGATCTTATCATCAGAGCCCGAGATCATAGCGCGCAAAACATTGGAGGCGTGTTGGATTGCCGCTAAAAACCCAAAAATGAATAGGAAAGATGAATGTATCGCTATCACAAACGAGCTGGCCTTGTATCAGAATCTGTGCAGATTTTGATCTGTAACCGGATCGTTAAGATACTGCGCACATATAAAGACCACTAGGAGTACAGTCTCACCATTAGCGGTCTGTGTCTCGACGGCACTGTCGAAAGCTGAGGTGAGCACTGATCAGCGTGTGTTCCGTTTTTGTTTTTGGGTTACTCTCTGATTGAATGAGTTTTGTATAAAGACGAGGCGTTTGAGAGGATAGACCAATTGTACTGTAGACTACTTTAGGCTCTGACGAAGGCGAGATCGCCGAAACGTAGGCCATTTGGAGGAATAAAAGCATTAACAATCTTGGCCAAAAACAGCTGTAATAGATACTATGCAAGGTCGAAAGCTATAAATATTAGAATTTTTTCTTCTGAGGGCGTAAGATTTGACCAGCATGCTTTCTAGCGGTATGTGGGAAAGTCGTTCTCCTAATAATGGGGAGAAGGACGCCTACTAAGATGTCCTTAAAACCACTAGCCATAATTGCTCGACGACTCTTGGTACTTGCTCATGTCGGAGCAGATTTCAGATATAACCTTCTTGTAGGGATCACCGAACAACGCGCCAATTAACAGCTCTTTAGATACGAGTACCAGAGTCAACAGTTTTCATTCTTATGTTTCTTCTAATAGGGTGCATACATGCTCACAACCCATGACCTGAAACACGGGCTTGAATCGCTACGGATCGCCATTCAATTTTCTTCTGGGTATAAGCTGGCGCATCGTTGGAATTTTAAAACAACTGAGGCGCATATGATCACAAGGATTGACTGTCCATATAAGGCAACAATGGCTGCAAATTGTTCCAAAAACTCAAGCGATAGCCGCCTTTTTGAGCAGTAAGATTCAAAAAGATTAAAATATCCTTGGAAGCTAACTTTGTGGTTTCGTTAAGTATTCGCGAGAAGTCTCGTGGAGAAGTCTCACTCAAAACCTGTGCTCCTTTTCGATGTTGGCGAAACATTGTCCATTTCTGAAACTTCCAGAGGTGACAGGACTCCTGAATTGCTTCTGCAGCTGAAACACAACAAACAATTGAGAGAAACTGAAGAGCTTTCCGAGCACGTCCACACTTAATGACTCATTGACGTCTTACACGCAGTAAGTTGTAGAATAAGAAGTTAAAAACTGCTCGAAAATCACCTCATAGAGTTCTCAAGTACACCCTCTTCTCACGATTTGCTTTCAATGGCGTTCTCGGTGCGTACAAAAAACTACATGAGCTTGTGTGTATAAAAGCAGTCGAGCTGAAAACGAGCAACATCAACAACGAAAATGAACTTCCTTCTCGTATTACTTCTTTCATCCTTCCTCATCGTGTGAGTTTTCCATTGCGCACAATTTGTGGTCCCTCTTGAATATTGTATTATTTCTGTGATTGTCTCAATTTCAGCACTGTGCTGTCGATGGAGGCGGAAGGTGGTAGGTTTCAGTGATTTATCCCAGGGTTCCTCTTGGTGCCATTATTCACAGCTCAGATGGTTTGCCTAAGTTGAGGCTCCAAGTGCTCTAAGAAATTGAATGAATCCCGAAGAATTCCAATCAAAGAGAAGTAGATTTGCTCACCAAAGCAAGTCTAGTAGTAACCTAAAATCGCCTCTCAGAAATCCAACAAATGTCGACTCATATGTTCCTTCAGAATTTGTAATTTCTATCTTTTTCCCCCTTCCAGGGCCTACTCAATTCAGAACAACTGGCCCATTCTCCCTATTACTTTTGCATAAGAAAATGTTTACGATCTTTATCTGGTCCAGACTTTCCGATGTAGAATATATCACCTATAGCGATACTTTCCCGACATCCCAGTTCATTTACTTATTTTGCTTACGATTAATGCTATAATTTCCTCTTAACTAGGTAATTATTCGTAATAGGGATTTCCCCGGTAGTCCTGGTGCTATAGATCAGGAAATATTCTGTCCAGTAATAGATGTGCAATTTCAATGGTATTAATATATTGATTTTTCCAGGAAAATGCTATCCTGCCACTGGAGAGACAGGGGTAAGTTAATCTCCTTTGAAAAAATAGAACATTAATAAACAAAAACAATTTATTTAATTAACAGTTGGTTATGGAAACAGATAAAAAAAAGGAATGTAGCCACAGGCAAATCTAAAATAGCCAAAAAACGCCTACTACTACCATAGAAGAAACATCCACATTAAGTTAATAGAATATTTAAAAAATTCCCATTTTTATAGCTAACAAAAGGAAAGTATTTCGGACGGTTTTGGTATTAACAATTGTAGTGCCTCTATAGGTTTTTTTTTCTAATAGTAATTAGAAGTGATCCACTCCGACCAATTCCTAGAACGAGATTTTTCTGGAAGTAGTCTGCAATCCTTCTCATCCATAAACCTAAGTAGAAAAACCTGTTCTAACAATGAATGAATATCTGAAATTTCAGGTGAGTTCTGAGCCTGCCGATAGCGAGTCGTATGCTCCAGCAGAATGTAAGTTTCCATTGACTGTACGGTTGGAACTCCTGTCCTGGGAACACAATTCCCAATAGGAAACCACAGTTGGAGGGGCTGATTTTGCCTATTCCAGCCGAGGGCTATCGCCGACACAAGCGCATGCGCAAGCGCGTGCACCGCTCAAGAAGACTCCGCATGAAGGCTCTGAAGAAGAAGAAGTTCCACAAGAAGGCGATGAAGAAGGTCAGAAGGGTGAAGAAGACGAGAAGGGTTGTCAAGAAGCGCAGACTCCATCATTAGGCTCTATAGCTCCACGATGATGAATAAATCGGTCTATTTTCCTCGTGTGTGCTTTTGGAGCATGCAAAGCGTTGAAAATTGAGAAGAACATAGAAATTTCTGAAAATCGGGTTAACATGGGCATATATGTAGTGTAGGATACATATTTAGCACAGTTCATACAGTTATTCAAACTGCAGCTAAACGTCATACTCATAAAAATTGTCCTTTTCCCAGCTGTATAAGGGTTTTCATATATGGAGGTCCCCTATTCATAGTCGTGAGTAACTATAAACACGGCTGCACGAGCCTTTCTACTTCTCATGCTTAAACTCATAAATAGACTGTGGTTATGGGAGAATACCTGTAATAGGTACCTGGAATTTCGCTATGCTATACTATCCTTTGTTCTAGAACAAAAACTCAGGTTAATAAACACCCTGTGCTCATCCCCAATTCTTCATACATTACCCAGAAGATGGATATTAAAATTTATGGGTCTTGTACCGAGAAAAATCAGAGCTCAGTTCACCTCATATGTCGTATTTTAACAGGAGTATCAATGGGGTGTGAAAGAAAGTGATGGATGGTGGTCGTCATTACCTTGTACTTCCACCTCGTTATCGATGTAACCATTGAAAACTCTCTTTAATGGTTTCACGATTTTCTCATGAGCCTGGCAAATGGGACCAGCACAAAAATTGTGTGTTCTAAATACTAACTTGCGATGGTGGGCACCCGATGAACGCGTACCAGGTCAGCGGTACAGACTGGTTTGACAGCACTTTATTTATTTATTTATTTAAGAGAGCGTAAACAAGACGTTCGCACCGCAAACAAACAACTTCTAAACAACTCCAAAAATAGCTTCACCATGTAGCACTGACTACGTAGCTGTAACAACACCGAACTATAGGAATGAAAACAACTGTAAAAAAGGGGATACAAAAAACTCGAGTCAAAAAGTCAGCGAGGAATAAATTCGAAAGGTCAGCTCGAAATTGGCAGGAAGCTTTTCTGACAACCTAATATAAGGAGAGAAAACGGTAATGTCACAGTCAACAATAGGACGCATTTTCTTATGAACCTGCTAATGGGCCAGTACAAAAATTAAGTGTGTGTCCTAAATATAAACTTATACGTATGTTTTATATGCCGTAATGAACGTATGATGTGCGCTTCATGTGAAGCGCCTTATATTCTGAACTGACCTCATTGACCAATGATTTGCAACGGTTTCGGAAACATAATTAGTCATGCCACCAGAATAACCAAGTGCTTTACCTCACTAGCAGTGCTAACACTAGGGTGGTCAATGAAGAGCTTCGCTGGCCTCTGCACGGGTCGAACCAAGGATCCTAAGTGCGAATAGTAGCGCTTCTGCCTCTGCGCTATACAAACGTAATATTTAACAACTTACGACTTCTCGATTACGTTGAGAACTAAATCATCTAGAATATGACACAAATACGGTCTCTTCCACAAAATTCGCATTTTTCTGCGTTATATGTAGTGTTGGATAATCTCATCGCATAATTTTGGATTCTGTGCTTGTTTTCTACTTTGGAATGTTAGTTTTAACTAGATTTGCTTATGTACGGCATACTGATTCCGGCCTATTGAGGGCGCAATTCACATTCTAGTCATTTTGCTCTGTGTAGGGTCCACGTTTACCCAATTTTCCTCCAATGTAGGTCTATCCATTCCAGGAGTAGCCTACCAGTTGGCCAGTTTTAGTGATTACAAATTTGTACTGCCCAGCAGCTGTCGTTGTTCTGGCGACATGCACTACTCAGGCTTTTTCCTCTTGTGAAGCAAATTGACAATATTGTCATGTTAGCTACTATGGGCAGAACTCATTTAAATCTGCACGATTCTACACGCTACATCTCTATATTGAACCGTATATTGAACCGTCGACCAAGGTGAGTTTGCAGAAAACTTGCAAAAATGGCGGTTTTTGCACATGGATGCTTGTGGAGGAGATTGTCCCGGCGAATTGAAATTGAAAATTGAAACGGCGTAATTATAGCAAAATGCAGCTAATTGCCAGCGTGACAATCTAGCAAAGGTCATTCGTAGACGTTCTTTTCTTTTCACGATCTCACTCAAAAGAAAAGTGAACCAAGAAAATGCCGACACTAACACCAACGATTTGTTGGATAAGGTCATGATTGCTATTTATTCGATGAGACAATGTCATTAGTTGAACGTTCAAATGTATTGCGCTAGCGCAGGGTTAAAAACTGCTCATATGAAGCATAATATACACAGCTGTTCATGCATCAGACATGTGAAGTGAACATAGAGGAATCATCGGGAAATGAGTGTCGATTAAGCTGGCGAATTTACGGTCTTGGAGTGTTGCGACCGTGCCGTGCGCTGAAATGCTTTTCTCCACTGTCTTAATGCTTATGTGATGATATTTAGATTATTTAGAAATTTTATCTATCGCAAAGCCATTTGAACTAGATGAAAACACTAGCCGCAGCAACGATTAGCTATTACGACTTAATAATATAGTGACTCCAGCGTGGGGAGCGATCGCATCGTGTCCTTAACCAAGTTCGTAAAATGGTCTGCTCCATCGATACTCGCTGTATTTGCGGAGGTACTGCACGAATGGAGACTAATTGATATTTTCCAGCAGGATCGTCGAAATTCAAGCTTGTCTCACTCACAGTGTTGTTCACAACATTCTAGCTCTAGCCTTAAATCCTGCATCGGTCACCTCCCTAGTTTCCGTTTCGATATGTTATGGTTGGCTCAGTTGATGTTACTTATCTTACATCTTATCCAGTATGTCGGTTCCGCAGAGGTTCAGTTGGCACACCTGTGTGCCGAAGTTCCGACATACTTCAGGCAGCATCGCGCTACTGGGCACGTGGCCAACTGGTGTGGATATGAGTTCATTTTACGTCAGGGTTCTCGGCGGTCATGTGTGTCTGCTTGTCATGATGTCTCAGATGGAATTCCCAACTCTTTTTATCTGTGGAGGAACTCATAGATTAATCACCTTCCCTTTTCCGCCACAGCTTTTGAGTTTGGCACTAACACGAATTGGCTTTTTTTTGGCGCACTGATTTGCTTTTTCAATCAGTGTATTAAATAAATAAACAGCCGGGTGCGGCGCATGGAGCTTGGCTTGGTTGAGGACCTACTAAGTTGGTATCCGGAGCCCGATATACCTCTTTGACGGACTTGTGGTGTTGGCAGCCAACGCTCTTCCTTACTTAGTCATTAACAGCCTTCCACCTACTCATGGCCAGTAGAATTCTGATCCGTTTATACTCTGTTCATTACAATTTTGTAGTTGCGATTTTTCTGATTTTATGTTTCCCTATAAGAAAATCTAATCTACTGTTCCAGATGCTGTTATACTTGGACTGATAATAGACTCTAATACCAAAAACCCTGATACCTCGAAATCACCCAGCAACTCACAGGGGTGCAGCCCACGGTCACTGGTACTCCTTTTCGAGCAGGGACTGAGGTACACAGGGGTCTATGGCGGAATACTTGCCCACGTCTTCCATGTCAAAAAACCTCCCGAATGTAAAAAAACCGAATTTAAGAGGGAAGTCCGGATGATGTGCTGATATCGGTGGGCGATTCCGTTATGAATGGTTTACCCGCGGCACCAACAAGAAAGGAACCTCTGACCTATGATCACAAAATTATGGGTACAGGCCGAGCAAGCTATCTCAACTATGTGCAAGCTTCGTGTTCTTCCTGGACGTTCTGAATTCACTTCATAGCGCAATTCTTCAACTTTCTGTATACGTCATTTCATCCGTCGGTGTTGATCACGGTTCAGCTCAACACCCATCGTTTGATCATTTTCAACCAGAATCACAAGTGGAGGATGGACATTTCCGAGGTAAGAACCACTATCTTGCTTCTGAGCAAAAATCATCCTACTAACTGCCGCTTCTTTTTGGGTGGCCACGAACTTTCCATTTCCAATTTCATTCACGACCTAGGCATTACCTATACGAATAATCTGAACTTCGACGAACATGTAAGGAATATTGTTCAATCTGCTTTCCAGAAATCAAATGTTCAATCTGCTTTCCAGAAATCAAACTTCATCCTTAAATCTTTTCGCACTCGTAACCTCAAGACACTGTATAAGCTTTTCGTTACATATGTAAGGCCCCTTCTCGAATACTCTACTCCACTGTGGTCCCCTACCAACGTCAATCTTACAAATGAACTCGAAAATGTGCAAAAATCATTTACTAAGCGCATATTCGCCAGAAAACGATTGTTCTGCTTATCCTACTCACAGCGGCTATCGCGTTTGAATACCAAGTCGTTATACTTAAGGCGGATTATGTTTGACCAAATTCTTCTCTTCAAAATTGTGTTTGACAAACTTGACTGTGACATCAAACACCTCTTCTCCTTTTCCAATTTCAGCAGTAGAACTAGAGACCACCAGTTCAGATGTTTCATAGATACTTCACGAACGCAGCAATACCATCTATCGTTCTTGCCAAGAAGTATCAGAATTTGGAACAAGCTTCCTAGTTCTGTAGTCCTATCGTCGTCAGCTTCAGCTTTCAGTGCAAAACTGGAGAAATCGCTTAAGCAGAGGGGGTTCTACTAAAGCTAAAGCGTAGTTAAGTCCTATTAACAGGTTTTTTTTCAGGACGAACTGTGGAATCAAAGCTATCCATCTTATCTCGCCATTGCGCGCACCTCTTGTTTAAATCTTGTTCTTGCATTGCATACTCCTCTAATTTCAGTTGTAATACGTCAACTAGCCTTGTTTGAATTATTCGGAGAATATTCCTCCGGCTTCCGTTGTGTTAAGCCCAATAGTTATGCTCTATGGTCCTCTATGATGCCTACCAAATCAGCTCCATCGATTGCCATTCAATATAAATTTCCTTATCTCGTTTGACCGCTTTTCTCTTACATCATACTCCACCGCGGTTCGAATCCAGCGGACGCAGCGTGGAGCTTGGCATGGTTGACGGAACTACTAAGTTAGTATTCGGAGCCCCGATTACATACCTTATTGACGGATTTAGGATGTTGGCGGCCATTGCTCTTTCTTGCCATGGTATCCACGACCACGACATCCAGCCCCCTCCGCTCAGTTCACGCTTCCTGATCAATTGCCTCACCAGTTGGCTCGTGCTTGTATTTCACTCATTTGGAGAGGTTTTCTTTACCTACCATAGTATTCATCGGAGTTATTTCTCATACGGTTATTACCAGCTATCGTTCTTCCTGGCATACACCAGGTAGGGACGCAGATCATGCACAGTCTCACATGCTTCTTACCTACTTCTTACCTACCTACTATACAAATGTTCTTACCTACTATACAAATGTTCTGCCATATACGTCCGAAGTTTTAGTTCTGAAGAGAAGTACAAGAACACTTCTCTAGTGATCCAATATATTATACTTTCCGTATTAGTTGTAGGGATCCTGTAGTTGTCCAGTAGCTACCGACGGTGCAGGTTGCTTCTGATAGAAACATTCTGAAAATTGTCCAAGAATTTTTTTCTTGATGAAAACCCGTGTCATAACAATAGATGTTTCTGGTTTGCCTGATGCGTGAGTTGTCTACAATTAGCTGAGATTTCTCTCATGGGGGAAGAGTAAAGTGCTTCATTTAGGTTCACGCAATACCTATTACTGTTATAGTGTGGGTGACACGAAAATAAGTGGGGAATACCAGATGACGGAATCTCATTTTTGACATCCATTGTCAGGCGATCATTCGTAAGGTAACAACAGCCATATACAATCTATTCAGGGCACTTATATTAGCTCTACCTCCAAGCTTATAAACTTTACATAAGACCTATTGTTGAGTACGGCACCTTTTTTTTCAGCCCACACAAGCAATCTCCCATAAACAAGAACAGTGTTGAGAACAGTTCCATACGGAAACTTATGGTACGTACCCTAGGTGCCAATTGTGATCAGATTCCAAACAGTTTGGTTGGGAACAAAAACTTTGGTCTTCCGACACTTCTGCAAAGGAGCAGAAGAACTGATTCATTGCTCTTTCACAAATTAATCAAATTAACTTATGAGAGATGTGGCCTCAAATTGAATTATTTTGTCTCACTGCGAGCCTCAACCACAAGGAGAGGGACCACATCCGATCTCTCTATTTATCAATTGCAATTCATTACCTTGGTACCAGGGATGTGCTTAACAAAAAATTTGATTTTCGTAAATCGTAAATCGTAAACTCCGTAAAAACGCCGTAAATCGTAAATCGCAACTAAAGAAACTGGAAACCACTGGTAGGATCCTAAAAATCTTGATTGTTTGAAGCAAAATCATTTTTAGAGCGTCCAGAGTTATCGCTGCGAAACTGCTCCTCAGCCAATTCCTTATCTTCTCCTGAGATTGATGGTACTGTGAAGAGGGAACAACTTTTTTTGTTGTTCTTGAGGGCAATCCAGCTCTGAGCTGAATATTATTCACTGAAGTTGAGAGAATTCTTTTTATTCTGATCAGTGCTTTCAAAATGAACACTATAGATGGTTCTGTTCCCAGAACAACAAAGCATTCAAATAAGTCGGAAGACTGTTCCAGAGAGGTCTAATAAGACGAAACGCTTGTGCGATTTATCAGATGCCACTGCAAAGCATTAAGCATGTGAGCATACAATGCCACTTCTAAAATCAAGTTGAATGTGATGCGAATACCAAAAGGGACCGTTTATCAGTTATGCAGTCCAGTTGGCATTATCAATAGGTTCGTATGAGCTCCGTCACTAAGGAAAAAACCATGCACTGCAGAATGCCACAGTTAGTTCCGGAAATAATGTGAAACTTATTGACAATTGACGGGGACTCGGTGGGCAGCCCGATCTTCCTACAAGAGCTTAAAGGCACCTTCCCAACTCAAATTCGTTTTTGAGGTTTCTACGTGAAATGAATCTCTAAGAGCTGATGATCACAGCGGTATGCGTGATTATTCCTTGCAAGACTGCTGAAAAACCCCATTTCCGAGCCCCAATTTTTAAAGAGCCTTTGGGCGGGGATAAGAAACTTTCCGAATAATTCACTGCAGGAAAACCATCTTCTGGAGAAATTCGTACTATTCGCGAGAATTCCTTATCAACTCCTTAACAGAGTAGAAATTGCAGGCGAATTTACAAGGTTTCCGGACTGTGAACTCCTTTGCTAGTCATATATGAAAGACAGTTCCTATTCCATTAGGGAGTTGATGTGGAACTCTCACGAGGGGTACAAATTTCCTCAGGAGGGATTATTCGGAAAGTTTCTTAGCTCCGCCCAAAGGCTGCTTGAAAATTGGGGTACGGAAATGGGGTTTTTCAGAAGTCTTGCATGGAATCACATATACCATTGTGATCACCGGCTTTTGATGATTCTTTTAACCTGAAATCTCAGAAACGATGTTGAGGTGAGACGCTGCCTTTAACACTGTCCGGAAAAAGGTCTGAAAGAAGACGATGCTCGAACTTCTTGTGGCCTTCCATGTCATCTCCATGGTTCTAGCAAATCTTCTCAAGAGAGAACTTGGAAGCTAGCCCGGGACGAGACCACGTTTACAAATAACTTGAGTACTGGTATAACTGAGAGAATGCGCTCTTAATATCGCTGTGGAATGCAGACGTAAACAAATGAGGCACATTTGTACACTGACCACAAGAACTATGGCAGGATTCCTTTCTTGTAGTTATTTACGATTCTGTTACGAAATTTAGGCCACTTTTTCGTAAATCGTAAATCGTAAGAAAATCGCAAAAAATGGCCGTAAATCGTAATTACGCACACCCCAGGTTGGTACTTCTTGTAGTAGCTCATTTCTGCTTGTTGCTCTGTTTTTCCCCCCAAATTTCGTTGTATGCATACGGTCGTATGCTTGTGTAATAAACGATAATGACAAGCTCATTATATTACATTTTTAAAATATAAATAATATTGAGACTAAAAATGTTAGTTATCCTGTAGTAAGTACATTGTTGATTTGAGTAGCATTTTTTATATCATAAACATTTGAAGGATACACAGATAAAAATACAAATACACATATTTCATGTTTCATATTTCGGATAAGCACAGATAAAGACAGATACAGATAAAAATACAAACAGTCCTGAAGTGCAATATGCGGTGGTCAATCGAATTCCGGGATCGTTTTTTTAACACATCAAAGAAGCGTCCGACAGATGCCTATCGACGCTTGATAGATCTGCACTGGAGTAAGTATCACTTAGTGCTCAGAGAAAGTTGTGTCGGTTGCTAAACATGAAATGATAAGTGAAAAGTGTTGAGAAGTTCAGTGAAGTACGCAGAATTGCCAAGGACAGAGCTTCTTTCAATACTTTCAATTGCTTGCACTTGTCTAGCAAAAAGTTTATGTTTGCGTATATAAAGATCACTGTAGTAACCGTAACAAGCACAGTAATGAACGCCCTCCTCACTTTAGTCATAGCTTCATTCCTAATCGTGTAAGTCTCACTGCGGATTTCTGCAAAATCCATTATTTCTACGTTGAATGATTAATGTGATTTTAGAACCGTTCTTTCGGAATATTCCGGAGGTGAGTTCCTTTCACCGATTGCATTGAAGCCTCCAAGTGGAAACCAAGGGAGAACAGGTAGCACCGAAAAAATTGTGATTAGCTAGGAGATACTACTCTATGCCGCGTAAGTGCATTCCCCTGAAATTGCGGTGAGACCACTGACGGAATAAAATGCCAATTGAAGGAGCTGTGAGCCAGGTCAGTACTGCAAACGTAGAGCTTTTGCGCGATGGATAAAAGGAAGGATAAGAGTACTAGAGAGAGATAAGCTTGACAAAATTTTTTAAAAAATTAAAGTGAACGATCTTTGCCTTCACCTTTGAATGCATCGCATTTCAAATGCTACAATTCTCCGAGAATGTAAGAGGCCCGTGTCATGTAATCCGTTTTTATAGGACACAGAATTCAAGGAATTTCCCTCAGAAACGCACAACTAAGCATCTCACTTGTCCATGAGCATTTGTAAGAACCAGCACAATTATCATTTCTAACTACCACAATCATAAATTAATTAGTTTTCTGCCTGTAAACCCTATAGAAAGAGCATTGGGGCCGAGTCGTTGCTAATAAACAAAGTATTTTTGCAAAACGACAGCATCACCTGAAAGGTCACTCTCAAGTAAAACTTAGTTAACACCCATACTATTCTCGCAAGATGTTCAATATTTCGCTTATTTCGTGCATGAATGGAAGCCTTAGAACTTGAAGTTGTTTTACTAAGCAATTTTGCACTTTTGAAAGAATGTTTTTTGTCAGCACATTGACCTAATCGATTTGTTCATGTTGTACATCAAAGAAATCAACAACGTGAAAAATAACCAATGCCAGGATAGAGTGACCAGATACATTTCCAAGTTTTTCGACGATAAAATTGTTTATTGTTTATTTTAGGTAAATGCGTACCGGCTGGCAATGGAGTCGCAGAGGTGGGTATATTCTCAAAACTCGGTATTGAAGAAAAAAGTAGTTCTTGTGCTTTAAGTGACAAAAAATGCAGTTGTACGCTTGTGTTTTTTTGTTATCTTTTTTGTATTTTTGTGTTTTTGCAAGTAATTAGTAAAAGTCTCTTGTTTTTTGCAAATTATCTGTTCAAATACTGATCAGTAGTAATTAAACTTCAATTACTAATCAATACCATTTAATCCAGTTTGAAATAAAATCTACAGTGGACTTGAATGGCGGTGGCCAAATCCGCGGCCTGGAGAAGAACGCCACGCAACCGCGCCGCGCGCGTCGTAACCGATCTCTTCTGCTGCTGTTATGCTACAGGGCATTCACCTCGGAGTAAACATTGCATTGCGAGCTAATCCATTCCAATAGATCCAATTCTCTGTTGAAAGGCTACGTTTTCAGCGGCTCACACGTAGCCTTTGTACTGGGTCCGCAATTGCACCGATGTTTACTCCGTGACAAATGCCATATATTTCTGGCGGCTTTTCTACCCGATTTTGAGGAATTTCAATCAAATCGGGAAAAGGAGCACCTAGAAATAGCATTCCGGCGACAGATGACACCGATTGTGGTGCGCGCGGAGCGGTTGCGCGGCGTCCTTTTCCAGGGCAGCCGTTGACATCCACTGTATACTCTGTTATTGTGTATTCCAAAAATATAACACAGAACTTTAAAGCATGTAGTGGTAAAAAGCAGTGAGTTCTAATTTCTTCTCTTCCAGGCAAGCTATGATGCTGCACCATCAGAAGAAGCATCAGAAACAGGTTGGCCAGCAATTTTTAATTGAAACAGCTCTAGAGCATGGGCATCCCCTACACTGCCATACTACTGTTGCTCATCTTTACAAAAAGAAATACTATTCAATTTATTTGAGACAAAAAGGCTTCAATATATCCATTTAATCTGAAATAATTTGACTACATGGACGTCCTTGTCTGAAAATGTCTGTGTGAAATTCACTATTGACCAATTCAGTTTAGTATTAGATGGTCATTTCAGGGGAGGGCTACCGCAGAAAACTGCGAAAACGTGTGCATGCGACGAAGCACGCCAAGAAACTACGAGTAAAGGCCATCAAGAAGAAGAGGTTCACGAAAAAAGTTAAGAAGGTCAGAAGAAAGACTGTCAAGAAGAACAAGCTTTGAGTGTTTTATTGTTTGAGAATAAAATTTTAAAAATATTCACACGAAGAACGCGTCTTATAACACAGTGGGAATGGCCATTGCAATCTTCAGTCATGTTTTTTGAGGAAGCAGTTATAAGCGATGCATTTGCGTGGAATGTCAGACATCAGCTTTTTTTTGTCGTAAAGCTCGTCTAGAGATGCTATCAGGATTTGACTACTTAGGGAAATGGTCCAGGGGACTAATTGGATACCATTTTTTCTGGATCGAGTAAAGACAAGTTACAGAATGTGAAGAGTTATGATCAGTTATGATATCAACAAGAAAAATAGTCCTGTCTTTCAATGAGTCTGGATAAGAAAGAAGTCGGATCGTTCACCCATCTTACTACAAAAACCACAGCACTTATGAGATCCTAATAAAAAGTAACTACAATATTTGTTCACAGTACTTTCCGCGAATCATCCAGATTAAATTACCGATTATCTTCTCATATTTTCTTAATAACACTGGGATTTTGGCGGGGAACGTTTGATTTATTCTCTACGTAAAATGCACTGACACGACCCCTCCCCCCTTTTTTTTCTCGGTCTTCATACGCTCGAATCTCCAAAAAAAGCCATCACTTATCAAAAACTGTCAGTTATCAGAATAGCAGTGTGTTAAAACTGATACCAGGTACAATTTGCGCGTGAAATGAAATTGAGGTGATGTACGTAATAGTGTTAATGCTGTCTAACATCATATCAACAAAAAAAAAGCACGTTGAAGAGGCCTGTTAAGAGCGCACACTTCTTGAGAAAGAATAACAAAAAAAGGAACAAAACCTGTGTCTGCATGCTCCTTCTTCTGTTTTAAGCAACAGGTTTTTCTAGAGGCTCTTCTTTTCTGAAAAAAAAGAACGTACATTAGTCCTCGCTCAGCTATTGCTAACCTACCCATCAAAATCAAGCTCTTTTTACAATTAGATGAGCTAGGCGTGTTATGTCCTCCTAAATCGGCAAACTACACTTTTCAAAAAGTTGGTTTAATGTTCCAAAAGTTAGTATCGAGCGCTCTTGAAACCACAGGCATCACGCAATTTACCAGTTGATTCTCACGGGTTCAATTCAGATTTTCTATGCAAGAATGTCATATCTTAAGAAAGCTCTTTCTTGAGCTGTTTTTTGTATGTGAGAAACTCTCAAGATTCTCCATGTAGCGCTGGCGTGGTAGTACCAAATCGACCTGAACTGATCGTCTGACAAATGGGTTTTAAGAGGTGCATTTGATGCTTTGTATGCACTTTGTAAGTACACATGCACCGGTACTGATGTCAGTGGTAATGTCTCACTCGTGAACCACTGCTACAGGATGGGAAGGAGAATGTGGAGCTTATATTAGGTTGTAGAGAAGTTCCCGCGGTTTTCAATGTTATGCTTATTTAACACTACGCTGCCTTGTGACAACGTATAGAGAAGATCAGTTGTTTGCAAGTTCATTATTGCCATTCACTGTAGGCTCCTGCACAAGCGCCACCAGAAAGATGGATTTTTCAAAACAGTACATTTGCGGCCTTTTAGTATACGGCTTCGAATCTGTGAATCAGCAACCGCATCGAGTCGCCGTATTAACTCTGTATTCGGGACGGTACATGGGCCGAATGCACTGCACAAGATTGTTCGAGACCCTTTCGTGTTGGCTACTTCAACCTAAATGTTACCGTATGGTCGGGACGCGCATCTGGAGTCGACAATGTGCGGCAGCTGGTAAATTCAGATCCACCGCAAACTATGTGTGAAAGGACACAGGGCTTGGATGTTCACTTTAATACTATCCTCGATAAACAGCGTCAGTTGTGAAAGGTATAGAAGTTCTCACAATGGGTGATGATGATTTGACGGAACCTGATGTTCAGCGACGTGGAAAGGTGGCCACTAAATTGCCCTCATACTGGCGCAAAAAGAAATGGATCATCTTTCACAGGAGATGGAAGTGGGTCTGTACGTATGAGCCGCAGTCAAAGGCAGATTTTCACCCTCTGAAAGTTATGATCAGTCCTTGGTGTGACTGCAACGTCATCATTCACTGCAGGTATTGGCACGCTACATTGCCTCACGGCAGACCTGTGCTGTCAGCCGCTGGATAGATTGTCCGCAAAAACTGCAGAGAAGCGCCCAGATCACAGTACGATCCGATTCCCGCTCGACGATGCTCACCCACATACTGCAGAAGTGGATCGCCAGAAGCTACTCGACTTTGGATGGAAAGTGCTGACTTACCTACCGTGCAGCACTGACCTTATCCCAAAAGATTACCACCTTTTCCTGTCGCTCTCTAACGGCATGAAAGGGGAAGCAGCCGATAATGAAGATGGTTTCGATTGTTGGTTCAACAACTTTTTCGAGTCAGTGCCACAACAGTTCTATGCCGAAGGCATCGAAAGGCTTCCCAAAAATTGTCGCAGGGTGCTAGGACGTGATGGTGATTTACTCATTTCTTGATGTGTTTTCCTGTTTTCAAAAAGTCAAAAAAATGTAATGTTTCACGAACCGCTAGAACTTCCCCTACGACCTAATACATTTTCATGCATTTGTTTGTGATAGCCTTCTGCATTTTTGCTATTAGAGAATTCTGAGGACGAAAACTGGATTGCAAACAGTTGGTAAAAAAAATAAAGGAGGGTCTCAGTTCCACTTGTGATTCGATGACAACTCCAGATTGGCGTAATTCCTCTCCGATGTTTTCGAACGACAAATCTTCTAGGCTCAGAGTAGCATGGGTCACAGCAAGCAGCGGACGGTGAAATGTACAGCTCGGCAGTGAAGCGTGGGAATAACTGGGGTTTCCGCATCACTTTGAGGACCCGGTTGGAAAAATAAGGGAAAATGTTAGTTCCAACATCAAATAATCGAGATTGAAAGACAAAAATAAAAGAAAACTGAATGCTGAATATTAAATTTTTAGGGAACCAAAGAGCCTTTAAGCATTTTATCAAGCATTTTTGAGAAATTCGGGAAACATTCTCGTAGAGAGGGAGTGCACCTCCCTTATTACTGCGTCAAGCAGCGGTCAAAAGGAGAGAAATGAAAACATAAGTAGGTTTTTCGAACACTTCACCTTTTGAAGTGGATGATTTCATTTATTTATTTATTTATTTATTTATTTATTTATTTATTTATTCAAAATTGCCGCTGGTTAGCTGAGGTTCTTGATCACAGAGCTTCCGGAAAGGAAACTGAAATGAATATTCATGATGCAGTAAAACATATGCAAGAAACATATGGAGTAACGTTCCAAACCTAAACCATTTTTTTTTCATGTTCGCAAACTAGCGGGGGGGGGGTCACTACTGAAGAAATCGTGCGGCCTTAGTTGACTAAATTGGGTTGTACCGTTCCACAGTTGTCCTCGCTGCTCGATTACCGCATGTGGGCGGAGATAAGAGAAGGTTTAGAGAAACACGCAACTGAAATACAATATTGAGATTGCAGTTTTGTTTTAACAACTAATTTGTTTTAAAGTGTTCAAGGCACTTAAAATCCCCTCTATTTCCTCACTCTGTATGAAAATGAAGCGATCTTCAATGATATGTACATTAAATACATGAGTAACAAGTGCTCCGAGTCACCTACGGTGAATCTCAACTGTTTGCTTCACTCGCTTTGATGCAGACCAGAGGTACAGTCCTTCTCGGAAACATGGACGGATTCCGTGACTAACGAAACGCGGTGGGACCTGAACGATGGATGCAGAGAGAACTTGCTAATAGTGAAAGAGACGAGTAGGTGCCGACGCGATTCTGCGGCCGCAACGAAACCGCACGCGCAATCCGCATGTTTTCGTAAAGGACCATGCGTAAGTGATAAGGTCCCTCAAAGCGAGCAAAGACTTACCGGAGCAGTTGTAACCCTCCACATCAATTATGTTCTTCCGAAGATTCACAAACAAGATTCGTTACAGCGACGTTTCGCGAGATATTCGTAGTAATGTTCTTGGCAGGACGAAACTAAAAACTTGGAAGTAATACTGACCAAAATCGTTTAAATCTCGACAAGGACCAGGAACTTCTGTTCTCTGGGAGAGCATATTCAAGCAGGTCAAGGCGTGACCGCTAAACGCAGGGATCTTTTCTGATGAACGAATGTTATTGTTAAATGTTATTGTCAGTGAGTTATTATTAAATAGTCATAAGTGTCACATGTGTCAGTTCACTCCGTCCGTCCTCCGAGAGCGGTTGGCTCCAGGACAGCTCGCCGATCGCATCGACCAAGAAGTGAGTTCCTATCAAGAAAACCGGCGCAAGACTCCAACTCAACCCGTATTAGACACACGTGGGTTGTACGCCTTCGCTTTCGGCAGATCGGTAGCGTGCATGCCAATGCCCAGCAGGAGCAGAAGAAAGCCGAAGACTCGATCGTTTGATGAAATTGCGAGATCTGGACAAAAGGAAGCGAAGGAACTCGAAAAACCACTCTGCTCGATGCGTGTACGAACAGATTTGCTGGACTCTTCGCGAAGAAAGTCAGACACACTCTGTGCTATCGCGATAAAGAGAAATGAATAAATAATAAAGTGTCACATACAGAAAGAGTGAAAAAGAGTTGGAAGATGAATTGCATCAGTAGAAGTTACAAATAGTGGCAACAGTAGTGACATCAGGGCCCGTGGTAAAGTGTGCAGTGCGATCATCGCACATCACCTTCAGGACGATGATCGCACTTCGCGTTGGAGAGAAGTATGGTGATCATCGCCACAGTGAATCGGACGGGCCGTACATGAAAAGTGATCAAATGCACGTGTATTACGTACTCCCACATCACTCCTGTTCAGCGTGTGAGACAGACATGCACCATTGCGACTAACTAACTAGAACGAGTACGACTTGTCAGACACCTCTGTGCTCCTGACAAGTCGTACACATTCGAGCTTGTTCTGTGCTGTGGGGCGAAAATCAACATGCCTGAGTCCGTAGGTTCAGATGCATTCTGTGCAATTCGCGCACCTGATCATACGTGCCTTCACACCATCACCATACTCCGAGTGAGATGCTCCGAGTACTTCACTCGACGTCTCTTCGCTCCGCACACTATCTAGTCGCCAAACGATGGCGATCATCGCCCTTCAGGACGAGGAGATCAGCGCCCCGCACATGCGTGCTCGCAGCACCGCCACGAATGGTGATGATCTTCCATTACTCAGTGTTGGAAGGTCGTCGCGCGTGCGATCATCGCCCCATATGTGGCGACGAGTTGTGCAGGCAGCTGATCTCACCGCCATGACACTTTACTACGGGCCCAGAAGTTACTGTCAGACATAAGTACTGTCCAATCTGCTCACTATTCGGAGCAGCCAGCCAGGCGGTTCGCCTATTCCTGCCAAGCGGTTAGCGATTCAAAATGACCTGCCAAGCACGGGCCTCGTCTCTGACGCTCGACGATTCGCTCATTCACGAACTGCGATCGTACCGTTTAGCGCACAACCAAAATGCAGTAATCACATCACAGATTATCAAAACAGAAACTAGAAAGATAGAGAAGGAAAAGGAGCTCAAAGCGAGAGTAAGTGAAAACTTTACTACTTCTGCAGCACTCAAGGGGTAAAGAGAACCTGCGTTAAAAAAACGGTTTTAATAAAGAATCTGCCAGAATTGTGAAGGTCCCTCACGAATAACGAACACTACGAGAGGAATACACAGAAAAGCAAGAATGAATGAAGTCCAGCCCAAGCAATTAATCGTTTGTTCAGTGTTTTACTATGTGTCTCAACTTGCAATTTAGAACGCATGTTCTCAATCACTTTCGATTCTTATGTAGCGCGTTGAGGGGTTAGTATAGCAATAGCGTGTGTGGCATGATTAACTTTTGCAAAGTAGAAAAAATATAAATTCGACAAAAAAGGGAGTCATGAAAGGATATGAATGCCCTCTGTAACATCGATTCCATGTCTTGGTCCAAGGCATTAACACCAACAAACTCTGCTCATCGAGTTTCTCTTTCCCGGTTTACCTGAGTTATATGGTCAGCTCCCGTTAGGCTATTGTGCACGTACATACATACAAGAGTGTTCAAGGTCAAATGAAAATAATTAAATTCAACTCTACTTAGAACCAAGGATCTGCGCAATTTCATTGTTTTTTAGCGTTGTCGTTAAATGCCATTTCATCTTAGTTTGATTGAATTCCGTACAGGTCGTATTGCGCAGATGGCTGAGTCCGCGTTGATGTTCTCAAAAACTATCAAAGCACGTTTCACCCTAACAGTATAAATAGGCGGCGCCACACTAACCAACTCATCACACATGCACTCGCTTTGGTTTCTTGCTGTGTTCGCAGCACTGTTTCAATCGTAAGTGAGATGTTGGCTCTTCTGTGCTCCTGTGCTTCGTTCTGTCCAGTGGGTGTTTTTCTTTTCAGAGGAAGTGCAGGCGGTTACCGTTCCTCGTATGGAGGAGGTGGTGGCGGAGGAGGAGGTGGAGGTACGACGTCTTTATTTTCATTCTGATTAATTGTTTGTGTAGCTATATGAAAAAGTGAAAGTAGCCGTTGATCGACAGATTCAAAAACTCCGTTTCTTACAAACGGACTTCACAAGGATGGTAAAGAAATCGTCACATACCACTATTAGTTTGTGGTCCTGGGTGTACTTGTAGCAATGTGGGCTTACGGTTACTGACGGTTTCACGAACGGTAGTATCGCCATGATTTTGCTAAAGCACACACGCAGCATCCACGGTAATTTTGCTCTGATAGATTTTGCTATTTTCCTGGCTCTAGCACCATAGAAATAAAAACAAACGCAGTGAATAATTCTTCTGATCCTACGAAAAAGAGCAGTTTTTCTTGTCACTACTTTAGCACGTTTGCAAAGGACGGCCGAGTTCCCCTGGCTTGAAATGGAAGGGGAGGGGGGGGGGGAGTGGGAATCAAACTGTAGTTGCAACTTAGATCACCAATGGAAACTGCTCAAAACAGGACGCAATACAACGGAAGCGAATCAAAATGCCCGGCCTAGGCATCGGGTTTAGCGAAGAATCCGGAAATTTAAAGAGGATTGAGTAGATCTACCCTTACGCGCAGTGCTGCGACGAGGTCCTGCCACGAAACAATAGTCCTAAGAGGTCGCTTACCGCGTAGCTGGCCGCTGGACAATAACAACAGTTTGTTGGACACAATGAATTGCCGCCTGCCTGCGAGGATATTGCCGTGGACACAACTGACAAAAGGGCTTCGTTGCGCTAGCTACTACTATTGACCGGGTGCGCGGGTGTGGTCTAGCACAGTGGGTGGTGTGGCGTAAGGGATGCGTGCCATTTATCAGGGTTTCGTGGCTGGACCTATCAGCACCAAAAACCTGATATACCGCGAAATCTCCAACGCAGAAATTTCCGTGAGTGCCGTCTTTGAGGACCAAATTATGAAGAGTTTATGATGGTGTTTCCTCTGGTTATACAATGATATGCAGTCAGAGTTAAGCAGTCGCACTGTACGTCGTGTAACTCTGTCCTAGCTTCTCATTACTGTGCGCTCCAAAAATACCAAGTTTCATTAAAGTTTCGGCTTAAACGTTTCTCTCGCCGTTTACGGTTTACGTACATCTAGTACTTGGTGTCATTCCCTGGTCAATCGCGGCAAATGCATGATGTGATCCTTCTTTGTAATTCAATCCACTTGGTCAGTCGAAGAGCTTCATGTCTCGAAAAAGTCATAGAGGAGTTGGCCTACTCGGTGCGGAAGGACCGCTGCAGAGAGTCGAAGAGTGATCTCAAAAAGTACTCTGCTGCAGGTCTTCTGATTCGATAAGCCGTGGCTGCCTCTCTGGAAGCTTCTCTGAGTAGAGCTCTATGATCAAATTTATTTGTTTTACTTATTTATTTGTTTGAATACGACGTGTGAGGCAATCGTTGGAAAAAAAGAACAACATAACAAGTAGAACAAACATGACTCTGAGCATAAATTTAAGCTGTTAGGTCCAAGATATGTGTAGCATAGATCAATATGATTACTATCCATTTTCTTAGTAATGGTAACTGCACAACCAGAAATCGCATTTTATCTGTATTTGTATTCATAGCGTTGTAAGTAAGACGCAATAAATCAAATCAAATCAAACCTAAGTAAGATTTTTGCCATTCTTCATTTGAACGAGGCCAAGGTTCCGATGACCTCGGTGGTCCTCATCAAACGAACAAAAGCCGAGCAGGCTCTAACTGCGAAGAATTTAGCTCTGACCGTGATTTTAGGTTGTGGAAAGTAAATTTTCACTTCTCTCCCGCGAGTAATTAACAGTGTTAATGTGAAAAATTAAGAAAAATTAAGTCCGCACTCTCCATTTAATAATTTATGTACCATGCGAACATTATCCTTGACTCGCCCCCCCCCCTTGATTCTAGGCTGAAGAGAGATTGAAGTATTTATTTTTAATTTTTTGCACTAGGACACTAGAAATAAATACTTCAATCTTTCAATTGTTTTGTAATTGTCTCTTAGTCAAGCAGCCTGCTGCTTGCACCTAGCCGGTCATGTCTCTCAAAAGAGAGGGTATTAGATGTCCCGCAATCCTTCAGTTTTAAGTAAGGACCATTGCTCTACAGACTGACTACACTGACGTTCATGAAAGTAGAACCTCAACGCGTTTTTTTTTCTTGAAAACCGAAAGACGAATCCAATCAAAGTCCAGAATTTTGCAGCAGCGGAACTGCTGTGGCTCACTGCCCAGCGTACATATTTAGAGGTTTAATGCAAAAACATTTTCTCAACAGAGAAACGATTTGAAAAGGTGAAACCGAATGGGACTCATGCGAAATTCCCTCAAACCCGTTCCCCCTTAACGCAATACATCAGAAATTTGGAATGAGAATTTTTACGACTCGTGTCGCTTTGTTGGGAATGGATGGGCCATGAGCCGTGGCAAAAGGATGCTAGAGAAAGATGGGATGTCTGCTGAAAAAGGGACCCGAACATCAGGAACTTCAGAAACGTAGCTGTCAATGACTAAATTTTGAATCAGAACTAGGCATGAAAACAGAAAACGATTACTGGCAAAATGAATGACAAACATGTGAATCTACTCTTACGCTGTCCATTAATGACGTGCGCATATACAGTGCCTTTCATAAATATGTAGGCACCCAAAAAATTTTAAGTTCACCTATATTGCAGTGATTTTTGGAACCCAGCACCAGGCCTGCTGGAATTTGCATGTCAGAAAACCACTTGTCTCTAGTTTTGGTATCACCACCTCTAAAGCCTGGTCCACTGGCTCGAATCTTCGCTATCAGTTCGATATGTATCTTTCCATATAACTATAATGGGTATTAGATGGAAGCCTCACAAGCTGAGCAATTTTGAACTTCCACCTCCGATTACTACAGTGGAATTACTGTCTCGTCCTTTGCATAGAGGGGCTTCCTGAGGGAAGCTGCCATTGGAAACGAAGGTTGGGTATAATGTAGGAGTCATCCACACCAATGCAGGTGGCGCAAGGACAGAAGCAAATTATTTGAGCTCTTCGGAGGAAGCTACATACGTCCCCTACTTACTCCTTTACTGCGTAGTGGCACCGCAGCAACAAGCCGTGAAAAGCCTACCTAACACCACAGCCTGCCCATTGGCGTAGAATGTCCAAGAAAGGCAGATGTTCAGCTCCTTTACTTCTGCGTTTGTTTGCAAATTGTAAAACAGAGCCATTGTAAGATTTAGGATCTCGGAGGGGAAGAAAAGAAATTCTTTCTCAACCAACATGTTCAACACACCTAACTGCGTAATAGTTACCCATCCGTGAAATTGAACGGTCGCCTGGGCCGGTAGTAAACCCCCCATGTCGCGACATCCAAGATGCGAACACGTTGGCACCAGGTTCGCGACATCTGCGAACACGTCGCGAGAATTTCGCGACATCGATGCGTGTTTCGCTAATCAATGTATCTCTACCGAACATCACTCAACAAAGAACGTGCATACATGGCCTAGTGGTTAGTGCGTTTGCCGCAAGAACCCGACACTGTTGTGATAGGGAGGTTCGCTTCCTAAACATTACAACCTTTTTGCAAAACCACAGCAAAACGTGTATCTTGTCTTTGAGAACTTTGTTTGTGGAGTAAGTGACTACATACCTCCTAATCAAATTAAACAATCACATACACTTCTCCACTTCAAATTTTGAGTAACTCCTAAGAACTGCATACTTCGCAGGAGTTCTTTTAATCCTTCCCCAGTACTTTGAAATCCTAGTTCGAAGTCCCTGCCAAAAAGTAAATCAAGCAGGAATAATCAGGCCCCATACGTCAGCTGAATGTGAAGCTTTCGATCTGCATGGTCCATGTTTTTTTTTTTTGTGATATCTCACACCTTTTCGCAACGTAACCGCTCCCCTTATCCTATTCGCCGAAACCTGTGAAAGAATTACCTCCTTTGATTTGCTGATTCTTTGTCCGGATCATTTAACAACTATTTCACAGATCCCTTTACAATGAGAAAAGCTGGCTAAGAGCACTATGTATGAGGTACTCGATGGTTCTCTAAAATATCTGAAAATTTCCTCCTCTTGTGTCTTCTTATCAAACTGTGTATTACACTTACGATTGGACGAAGCAAGGCATATGGACAAAGGTTTAAGAGCTTCATACATCTGCGCTGTTTCAAAGGAGCTTCGTTTCGATCTCGATCTGAGAATGACCTATGCCGATACCTGACGTTCTCTTGTCAACGAACCGGACGTTCATGAACTCCGTTCGAGTTCGTGACATCACGCCTCGTTGACTTCCACACTATTTCCTCAACTTTTGTTGTCTGCGCCTCATGACCAAGAGGTCACGAACATGGCTACCAACCACTGTCGCGACATAGTCATTGAACTTAGTTGCCAACTATGTCGCGACATCAGCGAGAGCACCCTCTTTATTATGGGGAGTTCATGAACATCTCGCGACAAATGTGAGCGACACTGTCACGACATGTTGGCAGCTAGGAGTTCACGAGATCGGGGGGTTTACTACAAGCCCTGCAGAAACCTGAGTTCGGTAACCGAAGTCACCTTGGAAGGAGAGGGCCAGCTTCTCTAATGTGTAAGAAATTGAGAATAGGAGGAGATTTGGGAAAGTGCTCTAGGTTTTGTATAGAGATAATGTGAGATCTTAGTTCAATAGAAAGATTCAATCGTCGACAAATATTTTGCAAGTGTCGCAGAAGTTTTGACCAATCCAGTAAATGCGAGAGGTGCGTACTAAAAGAGGTAAAACCTTTGCTCAAATATTTCTTAACCAGAAACTCAATTTTTCTCTGGTTTTTCTTTGCCACTGAACTTTTCCACCAGAAAACAGAATGCCAATTTATTCATTTATTTATTTATTTTCACTACACTGTACTGTGTCCGGTGTAAGTTTACACTTCATTTGTATGACAGGCTAAATGAGGCGAACTTACGCACCGAACCTTTGTTTCCCCCACAGAGAAATGCCCGAAGTGCCTCCTAAACCTATCACGTTATACTATACATTAGACGTAGGTGAGGCATGAACGTGGGCGCCGCAACTGCTCGTTCCTCGCAACTCCGTCAGCTCTCTTACCTCAAGCTCTGCTATAAAGAGATGTACACTTGTTTTGCATTTCACTTCCCCTCTTTTAAAGCTACAGATCATCTTCTCAACGCCAGGCATCGTTCTTTTCCTTCTTTATGATAGGAATGAGATCTCAATTGTTCTTCTCTTTCTTCTTCTTTCATCATTCATGTGAAACATTCCATTTCAACTGCTTTTCTTAACTTCTCGTCATAAGGACATTCGGAAAGAGTGATTAAAGAGAATTTTTCCATAATTTGTTTCTTGCGAAAAAAGTTGGTTGGAGTGTTCCCGAACATTCTAGCACTCCTAATAAAAAAAGAAGTGGTAATAGCTTTTGTTGTAGTATGTACAGGGTGAGGAAAAAGTATTGATAGTAAAATCAGCCTCTACTACAACGCCACAGATACAATTATCAAAATCATTTCATTGAGTAAGATTACCAACTAAGTAAGAATTTGTAGTCTACCATTCATTTTTGATTCGGTCTCCTTTTTCCTTGACACATTCGCGGAGATGGCGCAGGAAGGCATCCACGGTGCTTCGCAGGTAGTCCGCATCGAGATTCTTCCATTGACGGGTCAAAACGGCTTTTAAAGAAGTGATATTCTTGTGAGGTTTAACATAGAGTCCTGCTTGTTCCCATACTGAGAGATAAAGCGAATCGGCACCATTTGGTGGCCGTTCTTGAGAAGAAATGAAATCGCGAAGATTTGCATGGTGCCATTGTTGCGTCTTGCGAACCATGTGGGGTGGAGTTGAACCTTGTTGGAACACGTATGGATTGTTTCCAAAATGAGAATTTAGCCACGGGAGGACACCAGAAGAATGATTCTGCACCATTTAAAAAAACAAAAACAGCGAAAAAACACAAAAACATTAGGAAAAATTATCAAAACTTTCTCCGCATCCTGTATAAGGCACGCTTACTTCAAAAGAACATGTTCTGCCGTTACATTGTTTCAGGACATAAAAATGTGAAAAAACGTAAGCGATGTTCAGATTTCCAAAGTTTATACAAGTAAAAAAGATCGGCAGCAGTACGCCTGACATTCAACTTATCAAGTTTAAGCTTTCGTAGGCGATATTCATAATCTGGAAGTGAGTATGGGTACCTTAAGTCGGGAAAAGCTCTAT